>ML405423.1:0-118886 GCA_005239525.1 Nicotiana knightiana | reverse complement strand
AAAGTCATAATCGAGGGTTTAGAGGTTGGATTAGAGATAACGATACCTCGGGTGCAATCTAAAGTGAACTATAATGCAATCTAGCTAGCGTAACTTGAGAGTGTGCGTCTGGTAAATTATCATAATTACTTGAGAGAGATTTATGGTAGATAGAGTGTCTATGATTGATAGAGACAATTAATCAAACTAGAAGAAGTATCCGAGAAGTAAGTTCACCAACGGGGGAAACCATAACCTTAGACTTTTATCATCATTATTTACAACACATTGTTAGTAATTGATAGTTATTATTATTAAACATCACCAATTTATATTAAAAAGTCTTGAGAGAATTGATTGAGTAAAAGTTACATATTCTAAAGACTTGATTGATACGTAAATTCCCTGTATCGACTCTGGGCATAATACCCCGGATAATATTTGTAACGCCCGTTTAGTCTTTTATGAGACATAGTTGAGCGTGATCAGGTAGACTAATCACTGAAAACATCCTCCTTGCACAGGAACTTGTTCATGGCATAAAGAAGACCAACCAAGGTGGAAATACTGCCATCAAACTTGACATGTCCAAAGCCTACGCCAAATTATCTTGGAGCTTCCTTGCAGTTGTGCTAACGAAAATGAACTTTTCGGAGATAAGCATAGACACCATTCATAGACTGATCTCGGAGAATTGGTATTCAATATTATTAAATGGAACAAGACATGGCTTCTTCAAATCATCAAGAGGGCTGAAACAGGGAGACCCTCTTTCCCCATCTTTATTCATTATAGTAGCTGGGGCTTTATCAAGGGCTCTTTACAGACTCAATGAGAATAACCAATTCATTGGCTTCTCTATGAATCCAAAAGGACCCAAGATAAATCACCTAAGCTATGTTGATGATCTAATCCTTTTCTCTTCTGGTGACATGAAATCTTTGAAAATGCTTATTGAAGTCCTAAAGGATTACCACGAAGCATCTGGGCAAGAGATCAACAAAGAAAAAAGATTCTTCCTAAACTACAATCAGGGAGTCGGTAGAAACAATAAAAGAACCATCAGGAGGATCCGAAAATGGATAGCTTTAAGCACATCCAATTCCCATTTACATCTCTTGGATGTCCAATCTACATCGGCAGGAAAAAGATATGTTACTTCACAGATTTGGTCTCAAAAATCCAAAAAAAGGGAGGCAACTGGCAAGGGAAACTTCTATCTTTTGGCGGGAGAGCTACCATAATCAAGCACATCCTCCAGTCACAAACCTTATATTTTCTAGCGGCCATGGTCCCTCCAAAGTCTATCATCAGGAAAATTGAAATGTACCTGGCTAACTTCTTTTGGGGTGAAAAAGAAGGCAAAAAGAGCTACCACTGGTGCTCCTGGGATAACATGAGCTGCCCTACCAATGAAGGTGGAGTTGGGTTAAAAAATATTCACGACATTTGTAACACATTTGCAGCAAAAAGATGGTGGAGATTCAGGGTGGAAAATAACCCGTGGACGAACTTTCTCAGAGCTAAATACTGCCAAAGATCTAACCCAATATCTAAGAAGCTGGATCCAAAATACCTAATTCATGGAGGAGCCTAATGGAATCCAGAGATAATGTGGAAGAAAATTTTCTATGGAAGATCAACAAGGGTAATAGTTTGTTTTGGTGGGATAAGTGGCTTCCATATGGGAACATATACAATATAACCAATCCCACCTTCAAACCAGGGAACACCAACATCAAAGATTTCTTCATTAATCATAGATGGAACATGGAACTGCTTCAACAAACAGTTCCTCAGAGTATTGTAGAAGAAATCGAGCAAATCAAGATTGGACAAGACCAAATCCAAGACCAAGCTATATGGACCCCCAATCCCCAAGGAGTTTTTTCTTGCTCTTCTGCCTTCCATTTTCTAAGGAAAATAAAAGACTTATCTCCTCAGTTAGCAAAACTTTGGGATAAACACTTACCTTTCAAAATCTCCTTTTCTACATGGAGAATTATAAAAGGCAGAATCCCACTTGATAGCATTGTACAAAGATTTCATGTTAACATTATTTCTAGATGTTGTTGTTGCAGGGTCCCAGAAGATGAAACTATCAGCCATGTCTTCGAAAATAGTCACACGACAAGGAAGGTGTGGAATTTCATGTCCACCCCTCTAGGCTTTCAGACCACAGGGAGGAGCCTTTTATACAAGATAAATCAATGGTGGTCCAGATCCCCGAAAAATAATGTCCATAAATTCCTACTCCAAATCACTCCAACCATAATTTGCTCGGAGATATGAAAGGCCAGGTGTGGTAAGAAATATGGTAAGAAAATCATCTCCACTATTAGAATTTGTCAACAGGTTTTTTTTCAGGTTAAAATGTCCATAGGGCAAAATAATAGCCATATGGACTGGAAGTGGACATGGAAAAATATATGCAAGGTGATAGAAGATTACAAGCCAAGACTGAAAAACACCATGGTCATATGGGATCCTCCTGATAATAATCAAAGGAAAATTAACACAGATGGAAGCTTTATGGTAAATACAGAAAAAGCGGGAATTGGTGGTGTTGTTAGGAAAGGAAATGGACAAATGGTGATGGCCTTCGCAACACCAGTACATTTCTTGACTAACAACTACTCTGAACTTCAAGCGGCCTTATTTTCTATCCTCTGGTGCTGTGATCATAACTGCCCAGACCTGATTCTGGAAATTGATTCTCTCCTGGTTGTCAATATGATTCTTGGTACACACAAAACTCCATGGAGACTAAAAGAAGGAATATCTACTATCCAAGAAAAATTGCTCCAACATGACATTAAGGTCAAGCACTGTTACAGGGAAGGAAACGAAGTGGCGGACATTCTCTCCAAACATGCCACCATCCTCACACAACATGCCTTCTTCCTCAACGAATTAGACCTCCCACTTGAAGCTAAAGCTGCTATAAACATGGATAGAAGACAGATCCCAAATTTCAGAATCAGATCAAAGAAGCACTCAGGATGGATCTTTGAGCCTCCTTAATTCCTAACGAAAGAGCTACTGATGTGCCCTGATATGAACCTATAAAAGTATCTTTTTCATGTCTTAATAAGCCTAGCCATATAAACTCATTAGTATCTGTTCTTATGGGAGATTTTTGGCCTTTGTCCACCTCCATGTACTATTTCATTAATGAATAAACATGATAGGGGTCTATGCCAAACTCCCCACCACCACAGGGGTTGAAAACCTGGGTGACTGGCTTTAATTTTAAAAAAAAAGTACAACGTCTTTTCCCTTTTATGACCGAGTCATTATGAGCATTAATGACATTAATGAAACATTATAATTGATAATCGTAATTGTTCGTGAAGATTCTGTAATGTTTGTAATCATCCATGCTCATTAATTGAAGATCCGTGAATCTTCCTTTTTACTGTTTTGGTTCATTTCACCGGTGCCTCTTCAAATAACTTAAAGAGACTCGAGCAACTGTTTATTTTCATCTCGTGGGTGACTTTTCATTTTTGTTGCGACTCGTGTCTCTTTTAGTGCTCCTATCCAACTGTCGCTTTTCTAGTGACCCACGTGTCTTTCCATGTCAACCACATAATTAATTCCACGTGTAACATTCATTTTTACCAATACACATACTCCTAATATCATAAATAGTAAAGCAAAAAGGAAAATTCTAATGCATGCTAGTCAAACAAAAAGCAACATTTTTATTAGCTTCATGCTTAATGAACTGAATTACAAATTAAAATACATTAAAAGTGTACCACCAAAATATGCACATTCCATGAACTAATTAAAGTACAAAAATGAGTACTCACGACAAAGATCTCCGTCAAACATACAATACGAAATGATCTGAATTCTGCTAGGAAAATAGCTTATCAAAATCCCTTTTAGTTTCGAAGGGCACAATGTCTTCTGATTTCGCCTGCTTTCCCAGTAAGGACGTTAATTTTGCCCATCTTTATCATTGATTCTCCAAAATCCTTGAAGAAAGTGGATGCATAGGGATTTAGTTGGGACAAGACATAAGCTTTTGTTTGACTATCAGTAAGAAGAGCTGCATCAGATGCAAACAACCCTCTTCTTTTCCTAACCATAGTGTAATAGTAAGTGTCGAAACTCTTAAAACTTCCAGGATCCATTTCGACGATGATGGTCACATCTCCTGGCTTGCATTTGATCTTCAAACGACCTATGTGGTTTTGATCCATGTTTGGGTCCATGTCACCTTTGCCAGTGAAATTATACATGCGGCTTGAGAAGAAAAAACAATGTGACATCCCAATAGTGTGTCCTCCTATGAATAAATAAATGTTAAGGATTTTGGTTTCTTGAATTAATTAATGTAACTCTCCCACATGTAGTTATTTCACTATAAATTTACCTGATAAAACAACAAGGTCTTTTACATTTAGGCCCAAGGAACCAAATGTTATTTTAAGAGTAGTGAAATTATCAAAAGGAGTTGGCAGGTTTCTTAAGGCCTCTGAGAGAATTGAGACTCTTCCATCTCTTCTTCCCAATGGGAATTTCCAAGTTATTCCATTAATCTGAAATATATAATGTTCAAAGAGAAATTATATTTGAAATAATAGGACCAAATATAGTAATTAGTTACCAGTTCAACAGCATCACGGGCTGCTAAGGCTTAAATATCAGAGCAAGACACAATGCCAGGACACTCTTTCTCTAAAGCAGATTTAGCAGCATCGATTACTTGGAAACCCCTTAGGCTTTGGTTTGGAATTGCATCCTTCTCAGCTTGGTTACCTTTTGTTGAATTCAGTAGCACTGAACCATCACATCCCTGCATGCATTAATTATATTCGACGTGAAAAATGTTAAACAAACATACATAGGACTATGATAAATAAGGCATAAAATTACCCTAACAAAACAATCATGAAAATGCATTCTCAATAAAGGAGCAACGAGTGTAGGAGCATGAGAAATGTAATGAGATGTTGTCTGTTTGATAATTGCTTCCACATTTGGACATATTTTCTTGTAGAATTCTACTTCCACTCCTTGACAATTAGCTACTTCTAATACAGAAAAAATTTGAAGAATGAGAAATGAAAGAAACTTTAATGTTGCCATTATCTTTTTTGGACAAATTAAAGGATGATGAAAATCTCAATCTACTTTCTTGCTTCAACTGATGATTTGCATGTCCTTTAAATAGGAAGCAAATAGTGCTTTAATTTGTATAAATGGCAGAGCTAGTATTGGAAAGTTTATTTTAAATATTTAGCAGTTCACACCTTCTAAACTAAGCAATATTTAATGTCGTCTTGTTGCTAATATATGCAAAATGGACTCACCAGAAAATAAAATATAATAAGAAAAAAAAAAAGGAAAAGACAACAAAGAGCTTTAATAAGTGTGGTTGATTATTTTGATTCAGTACTCTATCAACCATATCAAGTGCCATCGACGCAAGAATACTCTAAGTGCAAAAAGTCAGATTTAAGGCTAGTTGAACGTAGTTTACCCCAAATGAATTTGGAATATTTGAAAGTCTTTATATGTTGCGGCGTACATAATTTAAATTCTTTGTCGAAACTATTTAATCAGAACATTTTTATTTTTGAAAAAGAAATGTGAAACTCTTACTTCCACCCATTTAAAAGGATAATTTTACTACTTTGCTTATATTTGACTTACATGACAAAAAAACTTCCTTTATTTCTAGAGTTGGGAGTATACTCTATTATATCTGAATGAATGAAGTGTTCGCTGAAAATGAGCTCAGTTAAGGTGTCTAACTGGTCGTTGGGATAACTTAAAGGGACTGTTTATATATTTTGCCTTTAAACAACTCAGCACCTAAAAACCTCATACTGTATTTTCTTTCCCGTTCACACATGCATATCACCTCTTAGTTATTGGTGAGACTATTTTTGTTTTTGGGTGAAAGAAATTTTTTATTAATCTCCACCTGACAAAGTTATTTACAAATTTATATCCCTACCATAATCTATAAGTTGTTCTATTTAGCTCAACACCAATTGTATCCTCCTTTTGCATCCTTACTAGGTAGGTCTACTTTATAATATCCTATCTATACAAAAGATTGATCCATTCTTTTTCTTTCCTATTCTTCTTATTATCAACTATAAGATGCATTCTGTATTTACTATCCTCTTTGATATTCTTCCATATCTTTGTTGGCATTGGCACTACTTTATTCCATAGAGCTTCATTTCTTGCTCGCCATATTCCATACATAATTGCTGCAATGATTGAAGTCACAAAGCCTTTGTAGATTATTCCTTTTATACATCTTCCTATCTTTCGCCAAGCGTTCTGCTTGTCTGGTTGATTAATCTTTATTCCCAGCCAGCTGCCTAGTTTCACAATACTTCTTCTGAAAAACTGGCATTCAAAATACAAATGTTGTACTATTTTATCATGCATTCCACACAATAGACATGTTTTCTCCTGGCTCACTCCCATCATGTGCACTCTATATCTCGTAAGCAGTCTTTGTCTCATGATCAACCATCCTATAAAGTAATGTTTTGGCACATTTAGTCTATTCCAAATCCATCTAGCATATGGCCATTTGGGTGATGTTCCTCTTCTCCATTTGTATGCATCACTCACTGTGTATCTCTTGTTTTTCCCCTTCCATCCTTGTTGTTCAAAACCTGTTGCAAGTGTTGTTCTGATGTCGCACATCTTCTTCCAGTACTATGCACACTCTTGTGGTGGATTATATTGCCACTAGTCTTTATCTTTGATGTATATTTGGTTTACTCATTTGACCCATAGTGAGTCACTTTTTTGCTAAATATTCCACTCATACTTTGCCACTGCTGCTTCATTCCATTCCAAGCATTCTTGTATTCCTTATTCCCCCCCATCTTTTGGTCTACATACTATATCCCATGCTACCAAAGGAGGCTTGTTCGTGATAACTTTTCCATCCCATAAGTAGTTCCTACATATATTTACAATTGCTTTCATCACCTTTTTTGGAAGAATGAATATGGATGCCCAATAGATATGCAACTGCAGCAGCACAATGTTCACCAGTTGAGTTCTCCCTGCATAGGATAGGTTCCTGGACCCCCATCCTTTTTATTCTTATTAGAATCTTGTCTGTCAATATTTCACAGTCTACTGAATTAAGTTTCTTTGGGGATATAGGTACTCCTAGGTATTTGAAAGGTCATTTACCTGTTTTGTACCCTGTCAGCTCACATATGTCTTCTATATCCCTTTCATTCATGTTTTCACAAAATATATTTGATTTACTTGCATTTATCATCATTCCTGATGCATTTGAGAAATACTTGAGACCCCTTAGCATGAGCATTACTGATGCATACTCTCCTTTGCTGAATAATATCATATCATCCGCAAATTATAAATGTGTTAGTTTCAATACCTTACATTTGGTATGATAGCTAAACTTCTTCTGTTTAGCTACATGTCCCATTAATCTTGTAAAAGTATTCCATACAAATCACAAACAATAGGGGTGAGAGTGGATCCCCTTGTCTTTGTCCTCTTTTCCCTTTTATGTTGCCATAATATCCTCCATTCAAATTTATGCTATAGTTGGTTGTGGTTATACATGCCATGATCCACCTTATAAACATTCCAGGAAAATTTAGTGCATGCATCATTTCCTCTACAAACTTTCATTCAATAGAGTCATATGCCTTCTTCAAATCCACCTTTATCAAACATCTTTTAGTAGTTTGTTTCCTGTTGTATAGTCTGATCAAGTCTTGACATATCAGAATATTCTGCACTATTGTCCTACCTGCCACAAAGGCACTTTGGTTCTATGAAATGATGTTTGGTAGTACCAGTTTTAATCAATTACACAGCATCTTAGAAATTATCTTGTATACCACATTGCAGCATGCTATAGGCCTATAATCTTCCATTGTTGCAGCATGAGAAGATTTTAGTATGAGAGTTATTATTGTACTATTTAGAGCTTTGAGCATTCTCCCAGATTGGAAAAATTCCACTACAGCAACAGTGATATCCTCTCATACAATATTCCAGTTATCTTTAACGAATTAGCTTCCATACCCATCTGGTCCTGGTGCCTTTGTCCCATCTATATCCCACAATGCCTCTTTGAATTCCTTCTGTAAAAACCCTTTAGTCAGCTGACTCCTTTGTTCTGCTGAAACAATTGGTCCTTCTTGCACTATGCTGCTTACCAAATGATCTCTATCCTGTTTATCAGTGCCCAGAAGGTTCATGTAGAATTTCTTAAAAGCATCAGCTGCTGCATCTATTGTTTGAATTGTTTCCCATGTATGTTTTGGATGGTGAAAATTCTGGTTGCTGCTCTCTTTTCCTTGATCACCAAGTGAAAATAACTTGTATTCATGTCTCCATATTTAAGCCATTGCACCTTGCTCTTTTGCTGCATGTATTTTGATTTTGCTTCTTTCCAGTATATGTACTTCTTGGTCAGTTCCTTCTCATCTTTGCCTAATCTTTCATTTCTAGGATCCTTTTATATTTCTCCTGACATTCAATCAGTTTCTTCATGCTTTCATCTTCTTGTTTCTCCACCTCATCAAATCTGTCCTTGTTTAACTTGAGCAACACTTTCTTAAGTCTGTTCAACTTTCCAACCGCTTAAAACATTTTTGTCCCTTGTATTTGTTGTCTCCAGCTCCCCTCCACTCTGATCATGAAAGATTTGTCCATATTCCACATGTTATAGTACCTGAATATCTTCAGTTTAGGTGCACATGTCCCTTCCCAATGGATAATTGCAGGACTATGATCATACACTCCTGCTGGCATATAGTGTATTTCAAAAGCTGACAGTTTATTCACCCAGTCATTATTGGTGAATACCCTGTCTATTCTGCTAAGTACTCTGTCCTATCCTTCCTGTTTGTTACTCCACGTATAGAAGAAACCTTATGATTTCAACTCTTGAAGACCACATTATTCCACACACTCCTTAAACTCTTTTATTTCTGCATATGTCACCTTACTCCCTACTCTATCCTCTTAATTGAGTATAGAGTTGAAGTCTCCCATTATTTCCCATGCCCCTATTACTTGATTATTTATCATTCTTATATCTCTCCATAACTCAGTCCTTAGTGCTTGATCATTAAATCCATACACCATTGTTACATTCATCTTCTTCCCTGTGATGTTATGAGTTATTTCACTATGAATTAGTTGTTCTGTTACCATTTTCACCTTCATAGGGAAAATCTGAGGCCTCCACAATATCCATACCCTCCCTGCATTATGCTTTGAGTGAGTTGTAGTGTAGGACAATCATATGCAAAGATTAAGAGCAACTTTATTAGCCTTAGCTCTCTTAATCTTTGTTTCCAAAAGCCCAAACAATCCAATCTGCTGCCTTTGAAGGAATAAGTTGACTTCCTTCTGTTTGGTTGTTCTGTTTAGTCCCCTAGTATTCCATAAACCAATACTATCCATTAGGGAGGCGGGCTTGAGGTCCCCCAACCTACCCTATTTTGTTACCAAATCCCTAATTTTTTGTTGGTCTTTCCTTTGACTGCTCCTCACCTTCTTTGCTTTCATTGTTCTTGCTTCTCACTTGTGTAACCGCATCATAAGTGCTCTGATTACTTCCTCAACTTCTCCATGCTTTCTTGCCTTGCACCACTTGCCATGTTTCATGTTCCTTGTTGTTGTTGCCTGCCAAATTTTCCTTCCCCTGTGTTTCCTGTTGCTTCTCTGTATTACTCTCAATTGGATTATTATCACTTGCATCCAATTGTTGTTGTTTCTTTGGCTTCTCCATCAGATCTTTTGGATTATTATTTTTTGTTCCTTTGGTGCTTCTCTCCCCTTCCTTCTCCTGCCTTAATTGTTTCCTACATTCATCGATGTCACGTCCAAAGTTGCCACATGCTCTACAATAGATTGACTTCCATTCATATCTAACCTCAAACTCTATAATTTCTCTACATTCATTCTGAAACATGACTATTTCTGAAAATTTCTAATCTGGCTCAACTTCTACCAGAATCCTTGCAAATTGTAATCTCTATTTTTGTGTTGTTGCTCTGTCTGCTTTCAATGGGTTGCTTATCAGCCCTGCAATTTTTGTTAGGGCATTTTGTCCCCAGTACTTGATGTCCAAATTCATTAATCGAATCCACACAGGAATTTTATCAACCACCTGCTTGTTAAATTTGATGTCTGGTCTCCATGGTTTAACCACCATTGACTTTTTATCAAACATTTGAATCCCTTCCCCCGCCACCTTCTCCTTATTCTCTAGTGAATGAAACGTTACTATGAACACTCCTCTGTTCACCTGAGCAATGTTATCAATTTCCAGTGATCCCCATACTCGTTTAAAAAGTATCCTTCCATAACTGTTTGTGGGTGATTTGACCCTAAAACGTAGCAAATTACAGCTGATTTCCAGTAGATTATCTCGTCCTTTATATCTTCCATTATGATTTTCATATTCCCTCTCACTTGTTCCCCTCCCTTTTCCAGTTAGGTCGTATCCTTTCCTATTTTTCCCTTTTCCTACAATTCTACTCCAATTTTCCCCTGTTTATGGTGTTTTTGCATTGATGTATTTCCCAATTGATTCTGATTCACTTACCTTATCCTCCGTTTGATTTTCCCATAATTTCATTATTGTCGTGCTTTCCACCATTGTTGATATTGGCGCCAGTGTTCCTCCAAATCCAATGGAGCTATGCCTTGAATTGCATTGACATTTTGAAATTTCCTCGCCTCCGATGACTGTGGTACTCTTTTTAGGTCTCTTCTAATTGTATTTAGTTGTACTGTACTCCGTCCTCCTCCAGATTTTGCTTTCCTCGCCATATCAGTTGCCTGAGAGGAGAGCACACATTCTAGAGAGAGAAAGTTTCATTCTACAATAATTATATTAGCTTCAACTGGTAAGACTATTTTTCATATCTTTAAAGTTAAGAATTTTTGTTTCTCTATCTATCTTTTGAATCATCTTGAGCGGGTAGGAGGAAGATGAAGTTCTTTTCTATCTTTCTTGTAGAGAAAAAGTTAACTTTTTAGGAAAACAAATATTTCTGAAATTTTGGTGATAATAGTGGGAGAAAAATTACTTGAAACAGATGGAATAAAATAGCTAATAAACAAATGTCTGACATGTTTCATAAACTTGAATATCATGTTACCGAATATCAAGTTTAGTAGCATTGACATTTTAATAAATTATATTGCTTTCAAATGCAGCAGGAGAATATACAACCAACTCCTTCGGCCCCTTGCGAATTAGTATGGTTATAATCATATATGCTATTAGAGGCGAGTCCAAGATTAAAAGTTTATGAGTTCGAATTCTAAAATTTATTATATCTGCATATTTAGTTAATTCTAAAACCACTTTGATCCCGCGTAAACAAGTTTCTCCCCTCGAACTAGTTTTTTTAGTTGAGTTCCTAAATTCACGATTAAAAAGAGGGCTTGTTAGACCATAATAATTGTATACTAAACCAATTTAAATGATGTTGGAAATAGAGTTGAGGAAAATATTATTCACTAACTTCCCTATTCTTCAATTGGGTAGTTATGGATGTTAGGTTTGATTCTCGTTATTCTAATATCGTCCAAAACTAGCTACTTTGTTCTTCAATTGGGTAGTTACTGATATAAAATTGTAAAAATAGTACCGTGCTATCACTTCTAGGTTTGTATACAATATTTCGTGTTCACGCAGAGTCCGGGGAAGGGTCGCGCCCTAAAAGAATGTAATGTAAGCAACCTACCTTAATGTAAATAACAGTGGACGATTCTACGGCTTAAACCCATGACCAAAGACAACTTAAAAGATATTATTGAGCTTGACAATTTTTGTCACTTAAAAGAATATTAATGAAGAAGACTAGGAATCTGATCATATGTTAAAGATTCTTGCTTCTAGCACATGTTTCTAGCTTCCACATCTCCTTTAAATAATTTACTAAGTCATCATCAATGTCAGAGGGAGATTGAATGAAAGTGACAAAGACAAAGATACTTAACATGGCAAAGGTACTAAAGTCAATTTTCTACGGCTTACTTTTATCATAAATAATTTATTCAATAGAAACTATATATTATATACTCCCTCAATTTCAATTTATTTGAATCTTTTCGGAGTACAATGGTCAAATTAATTAAATCTCGATCCAAATTCTAATATAGATTCTTTACTTTTAAAAAATAAAATTTACATACTTAGAAACTACATAAAAAAAATACTATAAGTTACACTAGTTAACAAATCAAAATATTTAAAAACTATTTGCAAAATATATGGTGAAAAAAAACTTATTTTGACTCCCAAATAGTAATAAGTTCATTCTTTTTGAAATAGAGGAAGTATGTATTTTATGCCGATAGCTCTCGTTAATCGTTTAACAATAACTGAGAGCATTGCTCACTTTGCAACTTCTTAATTACTTGATTATTCTTAAGAAGGAAAATGATATTTTTGATGGGTCCTTAACCCCACTCACAAATATACGTGTGATTTATGAAATTTAAGGAATTCGTTTGATGAATACGCACAACACGGAAAAAATTCATAAGGGAAGCACAATTTTCTACGGCTATTCAAGTAGCTCATCAAGTATCTAAAATGGCAAGTCCGATACTCTATGCGAGTGTAGTCTCAGGCTAAATGTAAATTAAATCATTTAAGCAGGAATAACTCAAATAGTACAATTAAGCCTTAAATTAGGTCAATAGTGAAATAGAATTCATATTGAACACGCATACTTGAGAATTGATTGATCTTCCTCCTACTAACAAACCGTTATGCTCTAAATGGATTTTCAAGAGAAAAATAAAGGACTATTTATATGTATAAGTCAAGATTTGTTGTCAAAGAGTGTAGACAACAAGAAGACCTTGACTATTTTGACATATGAATGTTAGTAGCATTGATTACGGTATACGGTCTTGAAATCCATCAAACGGATGTGAAGAAAACCTTTTTAAATTGTTATTTGGAGGTAGAAATCCATATGGAACAACCAAGGGTTTGTTGTTCCTAAAAAAGAAAAGGTGTGCAGACGTGTTGAGTCTTTTTATGGACTAAAATAAGCACCCAAACAATGACATGTAAAATTTGTCCAAATAATATTGTCAAATAGTTTCAAAATTAAGGAGTTTAAAAAAATATGTTTACATTAAGAATACTCCAACTTATGTAGTCATTGTTTGTCTATACGTGGATGATATGTTGATGAATAATAAAATAGGCACATGAAATATTTGAAATGTGAGGGCGTTTAGCTTATGCATGACAAAACCAATGTTAGACATGATGTTTTTATTATTTATAAGAACAAGATGATATAATTTTTGGACCCCATAAATCTTTAGTGGATATTAATATGGTAATCGGTAAATTTATTACTGTTCAGTTTTAGTGAAGGCTGGTTGATGAAACTATTAATTCGGAAGTTGGTCACGTACCTTTCTCGAAAGGTTATTTTCTTTCTTGAAAATTTATATTATTTAGTTCTTTTAATGTTGACATTACTCTTTTTGGACAAAGGATGAAGAAAATCTCAATGTACTTTCTTGCTTGAAGTGATGATTGGAGAACTCAAATGCATGTCCGTTAAATAGGAAGCAGATGATGATCATATCAATCCTTTGATTTGTATAAATGGCAGAGCTGGTATTGAAAAGTTTATAGTGGATAAAATACGAAATATTAAAAATTGTATTAGCAAAGCTTGTGGCATCGATTGCCATTATCCCTTTCCCATTCTCTATTGACCCTTTTACGTAATAAATTTTTTTTTTCTTTTTTAAATGTTAACTGCATTATTGAATTAGATGTGGCATAGGCCAAGAAATAAACATGTGAAATCTGTTGAGCTAAAACCAACAATACATACAATGAGTTTTAATAATAATAATAATAATAATAATAATAATAATAATAATAATAATAATAATAATAATAATAATAATAATAATAATAATAATAATAATAATAATAATAATAATAATAATAATAATAATAATAATAATAATAATAATAATAATAATAATAATAATAATAATAATAATAATAATAATAATAATAATAATAATAATAATAATAATAATAATAATAATAATAATAATAATAATAATAATAATAATAATAATAATAATAATAATAATAATAATAATAATAATAATAATAATAATAATAATAATAATAATAATAATAATAATAATAATAATAATAATAATAATAATAATAATAATAATAATAATAATAATAATAATAATAATAATAATAATAATAATAATAATAATAATAATAATAATAATAATAATAATAATAATAATAATAATAATAATAATAATAATAATAATAATAATAATAATAATAATAATAATAATAATAATAATAATAATAATAATAATAATAATAATAATAATAATAATAATAATAATAATAATAATAATAATAATAATAATAATAATAATAATAATAATAATAATAATAATAATAATAATAATAATAATAATAATAATAATAATAATAATAATAATAATAATAATAATAATAATAATAATAATAATAATAATAATAATAATAATAATAATAATAATAATAATAATAATAATAATAATAATAATAATAATAATAATAATAATAATAATAATAATAATAATAATAATAATAATAATAATAATAATAATAATAATAATAATAATAATAATAATAATAATAATAATAATACAATGAGTTTGAGTGTGACAAGTAAAAGATATACATAACTATAATTTTGACTCAAAATTAAAGCCAGAGGCTCTTCATAGTTCATATTATAATTTTTACATTTTAAAAAAAAATTAATCCATCGGCACAGGCTTTCACCTCCTGAGGTGATGGAGGTTTGACATTGACCCCTACCTTGTTTATAATATAAGAATAAAGTACAAAAGGAGCGGGACATAAAACTAAACCTCCCGTTAATAAGTACCACCTAGAAATACGACATTACCAGCACATAAAACAAAACTAATGGAGAACCATAGATCAGTAGTATGTGCTGACTGTCAAAGGTTGGCTTGTTTCATTTTACCGGAAATCACACAATCTTAGCAGTTAAGGATATAAGCCAAGGTACAACCCCTTCTATCTGAACATTATGCTTAGAAATTACCCATCTCAAGCACATCTAGCTAGCCTTCCATAATTCCCAACAAATAATAATAGGGGTGATCTTGTTAATGACCTAAGTAGCTTGTTCTTAGGTTTGAGGCTCCACCAGTTACTGAGTATAGTTAAAATAGGCTTATCATCCCAAATCGCCTCCAAGTGTTCTTAGCTAGCTCTCCACTAACAAAAGTATGGTGTATAGTCTCAACTTACAACAATTGCATCTGGAAACTACATATTGTCCAAATCTAATAATTATATCTCAAAAGGCAATTTCCTCTTAATCAATCTCCATACGAAAAAGGACATCTTGAAAGGGAGGTATTTGTGCCAAAGTCCTTTAAGTTCTGGAGTTGTTTCTCGAGATTGTCTAATAATCTTCCAAGCTGAAAATGTACTGGTAAAGGATCCGGTGGTTGAAGGAGTCCACACCTTTATTCTGCTACAACATAACATGATTCTTTTCCTTCTTGACCGGATGTATTCTGCTACAATATTTACATCTCAAGAATTTTTCCCATAGAGAGTTAGTGGTTCTGAATCTCCACCATCTTTTCGTAGAGAAGAAACGGCTAACATCCGTCAATCTTCTCAATCCGATGCCTCCTCCTTCTTTAAAAAAACACATATTAGCCCATGAATGCGAATGATAATTTTGTTTCCCATCAGAGGCACCCAGTAAAACTGGCCATCTATTTTTCAATTTGTTTGAAGATGGTTTTCGGTGGTACCATATCAGCTAGAAGATGCAAAGGCTGAGATTGAAGTACATGTTTAATTAAGATTGCTCTCCCTCCAATAGAAAGAAGCTTACTTTGCCACACATTGGTCTTCCTTAAAATCCTTGCCACTGAATTACTAAAGTGAGATATCCTTTTACAACCCACATAAAGTGGACATCCCAAATAAGTGGTAGGAAATTCAATATGATTAAAACCAGTAATAATTTTGATCTCTGAGATATGTTCTAATTCAGCTTTGGGGTTAACAAGAAAATAACTTTTGGCGCTGTTGATAGACTGTCCTGAGCCTCTCTCATATTTTTTGAGTTGTTGCATGACCAGTTCAAGAGAGATCTTGGATCCAAATCTAAAAATCATTACATCATCAGTGTAGAATAGACGAGTAATTTGAGGTCCCTCACTCTGCATCGAGTAACCCTTGAACACTCATTAGAAATCAAACGGTTGAGGAATCTAGAAAGTACTTCAGCTCCAATAATAAATAAAGATGGTGAGAGAGGATCTCCCTGTTTAAGCCCTCTCGTAGAATGAAACAAACCTTTTTTGTTGCCATTAATCAGAATTGAATACCAATTGTTAGAAATAGATCTCCAAATCATGTCAATCCAAACTTCAAAAAAGCCAAATTTCCTCAGCACTCCTAATATAAACTCCCAGTTCACCCTATCGTATGCCTTTTTCATGTCGAGCTTGATAATAACATTACCCCCCTCGTTGTCCTTGTTAATGTCATGAACAAGTTCCTGAGCAAATGAATATATATGTAGGACACCGTATAGTGACTTAGAATTTAAGTAAAGAATATTGATGTCCGTCCATGTCCTTATATTGTTCTTCTGTCTCCCCTTATATATATAACCCCACCCTACTTTTCATATCACCCATATTTTCCCATTAGTATAAAAGAAACACCAAATATAGCAGATAAGGATTCAGAAAAGCTGGCCAAATTATTTATAATACAAAACCATGCGCTAAAAAGAAATGATTTATATACGCTCCTTTTACTTTTTTTAAATGAAAACTCAGTATCCGTTAAAACATATATGAGTTAGTGTCAAATGTCATCCATGGGATTTTCAGGGATTGTGTAGTTATACTTAAGTAAACATAAGTTAAAAACAAATAAATCTTGAGTTCCCGACAAGATTTATAAAATGTTCTTGAATTGCAGATTTGGGTCATTCAGCTTATAACGCAGTCATCAAGCATAAATATTTAAATCAATAGTAAATTATGCTTAGTGTATTATGTGAGTTTAATTAAATTTTATGCACTGACAACTCCAAAAATATTTACATAATTTTAGTTGTCTTATATAAGACGAAGGTTATTTCCTACTCTATTGTATGGCACCTTTCGCTCATTCATTCCGCCTGTCCAGACGTTGTGCCCTTTCTCATTGTTATCTACTGTCCTTTCTTTCCTTCCAACTATATATTCACGCAAAATTTTGGTAAAGGGAACCCCTACCCCAAAAGACCGTACTCATGTACAAATTAAATAGGAGTAGTTATGAATCCAAGAGCGGATAAGAGTATTCACACTCAAGGACTAGAAGCTTTCACATTGTTAAGAAACCCCAACTCCACCAAGACTTGTTCCAAGAATATCCATTCCACTGAATCATAAGCCATTTGTAGGTCTATCTTTATCATGCATCTTGGGGACACATGTTTTCTTGTGTAGGCTTTCACTAATTCATGTACTAGAATGATGTTGTCTCCAATTTTCCTCCCTGGTATGAAACCTGCCTGTGACTCACTAATTATGGAAGCAATGACTGTTTGAATTCTTGCAGCTATGACCTCTGAAATCAGTTTGTACATAATAGTGCAACAAACTATTGGTCTGTACTCCTTCACTGTTATGGGCTTGTCATTTTTTGGCAGTAATGTAATGGTTGTACAGTTGATGGCCTTGTACATCTTCCCTTTGTTGAAAAACTCTTTTACTGCTTCACATACTTCCTCCTTAATTATATCCCATGCTTTTTTGAAAAAAATAGCATTATATCCATCAATCCCGGGAGATTTGTCTTTACCTATAGACTCAAGTCCTTTTTGAATTTCTTCCTAAAAACCTGGAGCAATTAGATCTAGATTTTTCTGATGAGTCAGCGTTGGTCCACCTTTCATATTCATTTTGTTAATGGCTGGTAACTCCTTTGCTAAAGATCCCATCAAGGATCTATAAAACTTCACAATCTTCTCTTGAATTTCTTTTGGCTCAGTAAGATTCATTCCTTCTAGAGAAGTGATCTCCTTAATGAGTATTTTCTGACTTCTCCCCTTGACCACAGCTGAGAAGTATTTTGTATTTGAATCACCTAGATAGATCTATTTAACTCTTGACTTTTGTTTAATGATTTTCTCTTCTATCATGGACCATTTTTCCAGATTCTGCATTGTAATTATTTCCTGCTCCATAAGCTCATCAGACCATTGTGAATTCATCTGCTTCTGGATTATCACTAAATCAGCTTTTGCTTTATCTATTCTTTGTGTAATGCTTCTAAACTCCTCATTATTCAGTTGCTTGAATAATGGTTTCAGAGCCTTCGGTTTTCTCCATATGTCTTTCATCTTCCAATTAGAAAACTTTTGTTGCCATACTTTCCCCACTATTTCCAAAAACTTTTCATGATCAGCCCAAGAGTTAAAGAATCTGAATGGAACTTTGATGTCATTCTGGTTTGTTTGTAATGAAAACAACATTGTAGTATGATATGATATTAGTGGCATATCATATTCCATCACTATATGACCCCATTCCATCATCCATTCATGGTTGCCAAAAGCCCTATCAAGTCTGCTACATATTCTATCATTTCTTTGTTGCTTATTAGTTCATGTGTAATATTAACCAATCCACCTTACTTCATTTAGCAATAACTCATGGATACAATCATTGAAATCTTTGATCTCACCATACTGTACTGGATTCCCATATAGCCTATCCTGAGGATATAACATTGCATTAAAGTCCCCAACAATTAACCATGGCATATTCATTCCTTGAGCCAGTATTTTAAGTGTTTCCCACATAATTTTTCTTTTCTCACAAGTGTTATACCCATAGATGACAGTTATAACACATGTCTTATTTGTTGCTACTGTAGTAACCTAACAATGTAGCAATTGAGCTTCTTCTCTCAGCTTATCTACTGTGTATAATCTGCTATCCCATAGTAACCAAATTCTTCCATTAGGTGCACTCCGATAATTGTTTTGAAATCCACATTTGGGAGCCATAATTGCTACCACAGTTGCTGCTTTATGCTCTTTGACTTTGATTTCTGTTATTACTGCTAGAGTAATATGTTTTGTCTTTAAATACTTTATCAGTTCCTTCTGTTTATACTTTTTATTTGCTCCGCTTATATTATAAAAGAGCCAATTAATTTATTAACAACTGGTTCCACCTCCTTTGTCAGGAGGTGCTTATTTGGATCCAACGTAACCTCTATTCAACACATCAAAACTATTCTTTGTTGGCACTGAGCATAAGATGGGATACTCTTGTAGACTGAGTTCTGGTTTTCCTTTATCAGGAGTACTGATCCTCTTCCCTTCTTTTAGCTGCTGATCATGCTCCAAAATAGTTGCCTGCATCTCTGCAACTTATGTGTGTTTATCAACTGTCTCTGTATTCCTGGTCTCTTACCCTTCTTCCTGTTCTGTTCTTTTACTGTTGCCATCTTGTTGTTGTGTTGTTTATTATTTTGTAGACAATATTTGTACAGTCTTCTTGGGTCCTCCTTGTTTGACTGGTTGCTCTTCATTCCTTCTCTGTATCTTTGGACAGACATGACCAATAACTTGGCAATTATCACAAAACATTAGCTTCCAATCATATGTTACATCTTGTTGAAACACTCTGCCACTAGGATCCATCACTTCAATTTGATTTGGCAACGATTTTGTCACATTAACTTCCACTAGCATTCGAGCAAAGGAGACACACATTTGTTTGGATGTGCACTCATCAACATACATTGGTATCCCAATAACACTTGCTATCCTGCTTAGTGAATTAATTCCCCAACAATTCATTGGTAGTTTTGGGAATTTAATCCATAGTGGTATCTCAATTAGGAACTCCTTATCAAAATCGAAATCTGCAGTCTAAGGCTTCAAAATGATAGGTCGATTATTGATAAAGTAAGGGCCAGTACATAAAATTTCTTGCATATCATCAATAGATTGGAATTTGATGATGTAATATCCTTCATCATGCATAAACAGATCTGGATTTGCTATTTGTTCCACTTGAGGTCAATATATCTACGCATGACATTATACCCTGGGAAATCCCCAATTACATAAGCAATTAGGGCTCCTTTCCATTTTTCAGTCTCTCGATCCACTTCCTCATTTTCCAGTTGAATCACTACTTTGCCATCTACTAATTGAGTAGAAATATAGGACATAGTCATATCGTTCTCCACTGATCTATTCTTCGCAAATAGACTCGCCTATTGCTGATCAGGTTGTTGTACTGTAGCATGCAACACTGTTCCATTGGGATCATGTGGCTTTTCTACCCCAGCTATATTTGAATTTGCTCTAGCTGTTACCTCAACTTCCTTTTGCTTCAATTGAGCTAGATCTGGGCTCAATTAAAGTTTCTTCGCTGATGTAGTTCCTTTAGACGATGATCCAACCTCTATCTAGTTCAGCTCACTCATTTGAATTGGTGTTACTTGCACTTGTTCCTCCATTGTAGTTTTCGGTTGCATGCTTCCACCTACCGAGCTTCCAAAGGTGACTAATGGAAGTTCCCTAGGTCTGCCGCGTGCTCTTCCACGGCCGCGCCCTCGCCCTCCTGCCATGGTTAATCACGTCGGCGCAGGTTAACTATCATGCGCCGAGAGCATGAGAAGAGAGATTTAAAAATAGAGTTCTTCAACAGCTGTTACACTTAATAATCCTAAGAATGTCGTATTTATCTTTTACACGCCCCTTAAGAAATATTAATTAGGAAAAGATTAGACTATTCTACACTTATTTATGTCTTAGGATATAATCTCTCTTCATTGAATATTTATTCTATTTATGTGTTATCTCTATCTTCAAGAACAATTATTACTAAGGGTAAAAAAGGAAAAAAAACAATCAACTTTGTCTTGAACTTCTAAAATGATAAATAATTTGAGACAACTATTTTTAGTAACCACAACTGTTAATATGAGACCGAGGGAGTATCTTTTATCCTATATGAATTGAAATACTTTCTTTTTTAATATGATACCTTTTACTCCCTCAGTTTCAGTGTATGTGAACCTATTTGACTGGGCACGGAGTTTAAGAAAAGAGAGAAAACTTTTGAATTTATGGTGTAAAATGAGGTACATATATTTTGTATGGCTATAAATCACTGCATAAAGGTAAATTAGTTCAAAATAGGGAAATATGTCATTCTTTTTGGCACGGACTAAAAAGAAAATATGTTCACATAAATTAAAACGGAGGGAGTAATATTTTAAAAATAATTTAATTTTAATTTTCTCTATTTTTGGTAAGTAAACTTTCGTTATTTGCCGAGTAAGAATTATGTATAAAACAAAACCCTCAAAAAAGGTTCAAACATAGCTAAGAAAAATGTTTATTGCATCTTTTATATATAAGTTTCAAAAGTTTTTATTTTTTTGTTAAGTTCTGGATTCCATCAAAAAAAAAATAGTCCCGTGAATTAAGCTTCCGCTATGCGCGGCGTTTGAGAAAAGACCGAATAACAAATATCTATTGTATGCAGTCTTACTATGCATTTCTGCCAGAGGTTGTTCGTTCAATCAAACACTTTTACAAAAATTAATGAGACGGGTGGAGCATTTTTTTCTAGCACTCATTTCTTCTTCCAACTACCTCATGATTATTATCAAATTCTTTTTTCTCTCTTATTATAAGTATCAATCCTCGAACTAACTAAATCACATTAGTTAAAAAAAAAAAAGATGGGTAGAACTGGAGCTAGAATGCCAAGTTTTTACCTAAATAGAATTAGGCCTCATGTTCAAATTCGTTCACCACCTATACAAGCCAAAAACAATGAGAATTTAGCTAAGAAAGTTGAATGTGATGATCACAAAGAGAAAAATTATACTTCATCAGTCATGGCTGTGATGACCCAAAAGGTCATCCCGTATATTCTAGCTAATTCTATGTTCTGAGGTCAAAAAAACCTTCTTCTGTCTTACCTCGATTTGCGTGCGCAGCCCCGACGTGTAGCCGGGAAGCCTTTATGTGAAAAACTGATAAAAATGATAATTTTTTATTAGAAATTTGAATAATGTTGACTTCAGGCAACGTTTTTGGTAAACAGACTCGGACCAGGACCCGTGATTTGATGGTCCCGAAGGGTTTGTAGGAAAATATGGGACTTGGGCGTATGTCCGGAATCGAATTCCGAGATCCCAAGTCCGAGAAATAAGTTTTTAAAGAAAATTATTTTCTGAAAAATATAAAGGTTTTTGAAAATGAAATTTGAGGTGAAACCTGTGATATCGGGCCTGTATTATGGTTCCGGATCCCGGCACAGGTTCGGTATGATTTATATCTGTTATCTGTGAATAAGAAACGGACTTAGTTTGACATGATTCGGACCTTAAATGCAAAACTTAATGTTTATAGAAGTTGTGAGGAATTTCATGGATTTTTAGTATAATTCATCATTTTAGTGTTGTTTTATGTGGTTTGAAACCTCGAGTGAGTCCGTGTTAGCTTATATGACTTGTGTGTGTGGTTGGACGGGGTCCCGGGGGCCTCGGGTATGTTTCGGATGCTCATCGGATGATATTAGAACTTGGAAAACAGCTGAACCATTGCTGGTTCTGGTGTCTCGCACCTGCGGTGAACCTTCCGCAGGTGAGGACACGTAGGTGCGGCGAGGAGCTCGCAGGTGCGGTTTGTTTTCCGCAGATGCATAGCAACAGGTGCGACCATTTGACCGCAGGTGCGACCCCAGGCCTTTTAGTGAGTTTTCGCACCTGCGATGGCATTTTCGCGGGTGCGGTCCCAGGGGTGCAGGTGCGGATATTGCTGGGCAATTATATCAGATTCGAGGGCTTAAGCCTATTTTTACCATTTCGAATTTTGGAGCTCAGGAAGGGCGATTTTTGAAGACCTTTGCACCTGGGTAACTTGGGTAAGTGATTTCTAACCTACTTAGGTCAATTTCCACGATTCCTAAGTTAAATCCGGTCCTTAGAATTCGAATTTGGGTGGAAGATTTGATAAACTTCATAGACCAAATTATTGAGTTTTGATCGGGTTTTTGACCTCCGATTTGAGAGATTTTCATATGTTTAGACTCGTGAGTGAATGGGTGTCCGGAAAATATAATTTCTACCTGATTCCGAGACGTGGGCCCGAGGAACTTTTTGGGCGAATTTTCTAATTTCGCGCNTTCCAATTACTTGTTAGACGTTTATAGCGCAGTCAAGGTAAGTATGTTGCCTAACCTTGTGTGGGGGAACTACCCCTTAGGATTGAGTCTTCTATGTGGATTGTAGTCCGCGTACGCGAGGTGACGAGATCGTACTCGAAATTATTTGAAAATAGATTTCCCTAGGGGATTTCTAGGTCCTTATGTTCCCCGCGTATGAATTGAAATTGCCATATTTAAATTCCTGATTTCTAGTTTTATCTCTCCCTGCTCAAATTAGAAGTACTTGCCTAGCATTCCTTGTTTCTTATATGATCTTAATTGACTTAAATGAAGACTTTATTTTTCCCACCGTTATACTATGTCTTTTTTCATACGCTGCCTATGTGACTAAAACTAGTATAATCTCTCCCTATAAATGTCTAACAAGTAATTGGAATATCTATACGTTGGTCAAGCATGCCCGTGAGTCGTACATTGTGATTTAAATGATTTTCCTCTTAAGTACTAGTTAGGTTTAATTGATGACCGCCCATGTTGATGGTATTCTTTGATGCTGCCTATTTACTGTGAATTTGTTCAAACTGAGTTTATTCGGTGAAGCTAGTTGTCTAAGTGAGATTGGTTATAGCTGATTCCCTTGCCGGGATGATTTGGTTTCTTGGTTGCGAACTTGAATATATAGAATCGTTGCTATATTTGTCTTGTTTTCCCCTCGTTATGCTGTTTTCTCTTTGTGCTTGGCATTTCTTTAAGTGGATACTTCTTATGAGTGAGATTTTACCATTTTTGTGATTTAAGTCTTTGTATTGATTTGCTCAACGCACTTTGCATTCAGTCTTGTTTGCTTTTGCGCCGGTTGTGGAAATATATGTTGTTTCTGTCGCATTATGGTTGTTTTCCTCGGTGGCTGCATTGCATATTTAAATTGGGACTACGTGCCGAGATCCGGGAGCTTTCTCCTTGCACTGCATTGCATATTTACATTGGGACTACGGACAGAGATCCGAGAGCTTTCCCCCTGTACTACACTGCATATTTAACTTGAGACTACAGACAGAGTTCCGAGAGCTTTCCCCCTGTACTGCATCGCATATTTAAATTGGGACTACGAATAGAGATCCGGGAGCTTTCCCCCTGTACTGCATCACATATTTAAATTGGGACTACGAATAGAGATCCGGGAGCTTTCCCCCTGTACTGCATCACATATTTAAATTGGGACTACAGACGAGATTCTGGGAGCTTTCCTCCTGTACTGCATTGCATGACAAATTCTGAGTTGCGGACTGAGTTCCGATGGTTTTATTATTGAGGAGATTTGGATCGAAGAATATATATATTGAAAAGTATATCTGAAAAGCAATTATCTCCAGGAAAAGTTATGTTTGAAGGACTTCTATTTCAAAAGTATATTTGAAAAGTATTTGTCTTGCAGAAAAATGATATTTGAAAGAGCAATATTTGGGAAAGTATATTTTGAACATCACGTATTTTGATGATATTTGAAAGAGCAGTATTTGGGAAATATATTTGAACACCACGTATTTGAAGAGACTATGTTTTTAAAGATTTCTCTTTATGAAAATATATAAATATACATTCAGAGAAAGTATGTTTCAAAGAAGAAATTTCTCTATTGCGAAATAATTATATCTTTAAAGTTTTCAAAATAAACTCACAATTTAAAGGTTTTCACTCGAAGGTTTGACCAGTTTTATGGAGTTTATTGGCTAAGGTCTGACGTGAATAAATTGATGCAGTGCTGAGTTGCTACTGTTTTTATTGGGTTGTGATGCCCGCCAATTGGATCATTCTTTCCATTCTCTTTGCGTATTTATATTATGCTGTCCGTTGATTGTAATTATTGAATTTTCTTCCGTATTATTCGATCATATCGTTAATTATATTGAAAAATCTTTAGATAGATATTATGTTTCGGTCATTTATACATTTATGCCTTTTCACTTATTAGACAGGTGGTGTCTTGACTAGTCCTCGTCACTACTTCACCGAGGTTAGTCTTGATACTTACTGGGCACCGCTGTGGTGTGCTCATACTACACTTCTGCACATTTTTGCGTGCAGATCCAGGTTATTGTTTTTAGTAGCTACGCAGATCATTGCTGAGGAGACTCAAGGTAACCTGCTGCTGCGTTCGCAGGCTTCGGAGTCACCTTCCTATTTTATTTCTATTCAACTGTACTTACTTATTTCTAGACAGTTGTATTTAGATTTGATAGAAAAATTTCGTAGAGCTTATGACTTGTATTTATCGGGTTTTGGAAACTTGTAAACTCTGTCAAGATGTCTATATCGAGACTGTTATAATTCCTTTATTATTATTGTCGTTCAGTGGAAATGTTAGGCTTACCTAGTCCCTAAGACTAGGTGCCATCACGATACCCAATGGAGGGAAATTTGGGTCGTGACAAGTTGGTATCAGAGCTCTAGGTTCATAGGTGCTACGAGTCAAAGCGAGTTTGGTAAAGTCTTGTGGATCGGTACGGAGATGTCTATACTTATCTTCGAGAGGCTACAAAACTATTAGGACAATTTCACTTCCTTCATTCCTATTGTGCGAGTTTATTGATCTTGAAGTTTGAAATTATCGTTCCATTCTCTCACCGATGGTGAGGACACGAGCGGCGGTTCCTGATAATGTTACCCCGAAGCAAATGTCTCAAGGGTCAGAGACAGAGGCCAACGAGGAGCACGCGTCGCAGTTAAGATGCCTATCAGAGCAGTCGTTGGGGAGTCGCCAGTAGTTCTAGTTGGGGGACAAGTACTGGGGGCGCCTGTTACTACCCTGGACTTCAGGAGACCTGAGCACAGTTTTGAGTACAATTGGTACAACGACTCAGGCAGGGTTGATTTTTGTGCATCAGTTGCTTCACAGATAAGGGAAGGAGTTCAGACTCCCACCGTCTACACTCCAGAGCAGCGAGATCATATTGGTCAGGTTCCAGTTGTCATGGAAGCACGGCATGTGGTTTCAGTTCAGCCCGTGGTTAGGACAACAACATTGGAGGTAGAGCACCTTGGGATTTAAAGGTACTGGAAGTAACACCCTTCTATCTTTCAGTGGATTGGTGGCGGATAATGCCCAGGGTTTTCTGGAAGAGTGTCACCATTTTCTTCGTACTTAGGGTATTGTGGAGATGAGCGGGATTACTTTTGTCACGTCTCAGGTACAGAGTAGTGGGTTGATCAGCAGTGGAGGCATATGAGTTGGGGTAATCTGGCCGAGTTAGCTTCACTAGCATGGATTCAGTTTTCGGAGATGTTTTGAGGGAGGTTGCACCTCAGTTCCTTGGAATGTTCGGCGCGCGGAATTTAAGAAATTACGTTAGAGCGCCATGTCACTATTGGAGTACACCGTTAGATTAAATGAGTTGGCCAGTTATGTACCTCGTTTGGTTGCTTCAGTTAGGAGATGAGTCCGTAAAATCATTGAGAGATTTAGACATGATATTCGATTCAGCGAGACTCGAGCATGTGGGATCGGGAGCGAGAGGTCAGACGAGATAAGGTGAGAGAGCTTTGGGAGGCAAAGAGGCCTCGTAGACCGGAGTAATCTACTGTTCCTTATTATAGAACCAAGGTACGTCATGGTAGATAATTTTGGGTCAACCAGTTCAGTTTTCATTACCAGCTTCACATGGGAGCGTTTCAGGTACTCATGGGTCTCAGAGGATTCGTATTGTATGTTTTCCACACCCACATCGGCAGAGAGATTATTTTCAGTGTGGAGATGTTAGCCACATGGTGAGAGATTGTTCCAGGATTCAGGTAGGAGTGTTATGGTAGGGTATTCAGGTGGGTAGAGGGCACCCAAGAGGGGGAGGCCCGACCCGTTGATGTGTTGCATATAGTAGGCTAGAGGCCGTCGTGCCAGATATCATCACCTAGGTATGTCTTGATGTGATAAAGTGGAGTACCATTGTATTTCACCATAGTCCTATTGGTCCGGACGAATTTCCATTATTTGTTGCTTTATTTATGAGTGAGTTTCATGTGTTACACTCTATTTTTGTGCTTGCTCCTGTTGGGAGATTCTATGAGTAGTAGTCCGTGTCTAACATTGTTTTATTCATCCTTGCTAGTGGTGAAACTGGAAGTGAGTCCATGTCGTCCCTCGTGGTAAGCTTTATGTGATTCTCCTGACTATTTTGTTTTCGAGCTGTGATTTGATACTCCATTTAGATGTGAGTAAGTAAGCGCTATGATTTTGTTAGCCGAGATGAATTAGAGGGAGATCTCTATTGGTACGATATATATTCGACATGTGTCATAGAGTTGAGGGTGTGACCCTCGTGATTCTTTGTGATTTGATATGTTTGGACCGGGCTGAGTACCGCGGTGGAATTTTTATCAGGATGGCATCCTTGTGATTTGTTCATATGCTTTGCTTCTTCCTTGTTATATTGCTTTTGGTAAGTCAGTATTGATAGATATTTATGACTATGGGCTTGTTTGATAGTACCTTTATATGCTTCTATTTTTCATACTCAGTCATTCTGTTATGTGCTTCTGTAGTTTAGTTTGCGGGATGTGTCCCCGGTGGTGTTAGCTGTGACTCGGTGATTCGGTTGTCTAATGATGAGGTCTTCATGTTTATTGCATCATTATCGGTACTATGGAATTTGGAAGCAGAGTTCTTCCATATGTGGGACAAATTGCCAATGTTGAGTTGATTTCAGGCAGTTATTGTGAACAAAAGTGCTATTGAGCCTATGTGTGATGTGCTATGCTGTGAGGTCGTGCTTTATGGGCGTAGACCTGAGTTGATGCAACTGGTTGAGGCTAATGCCGGATATGGATATAGAATCGGGTCTTTTGGAAATGAGTAGGAGGTGAGGAATTGAGGTATGAGGCTTATTGATGATGATGAAGAGGCTATATGGCAGTTGTGATGGTGTCACCAGGCTTATGTAGGTTGGGGTTGTTGAAACCTAATTTTTACTCAATTTTCTCATATTTTTATAAATTTATTTCTAATTTATCCAGTATTTTTATCTCTAATAATTAATTGTAAATTACTTTACAAATGATGTCAAACACATCTCTTGACTTAATACATTATTTTTGTCCTTGTTAAGATCAAATTATTTCACAATCGGTCAAATTGGCACCTTTTGGCTATAATTGCAATAATTTTGCAATTATAGCCTAACCATATATTTTTATGCTATTTCTATCCAATAATTGGTCATTTATATTTTTAAATACTGATTAACCATCTTTATTTTATTTCTTAATCACCAATTTCATTCTTCTGATTATTAGTTATTTTAATTAATTTTAATTGAGCATTTAATATTTTAATTGAGTATTTAACAACTAGCCACATTTTATTTAAATTCTAGCCCCCAATTAAACCCAAACCCGCCCAATTAAACTATCCCACACCCCCAAGCCCAATACTATATCCTACCCGGCCCAACCCCAAACCAATCTGAGTCGTTGATCAAATTAGATCAACGACCCAGGTTTTTATTACCTTAATTAACCTAAACTAACCCCCCCGACCCCTCTCATTCTCACCAGTCCCTCATCTCTCTAACTCTCTCTTTCTCTCTCTAGTCTCTTCTAGAGACTTCCAGTCTCTTCTTCTCCGATGAAGATGGCTCGTCTTTTCCAGCTACCTCTCTATCCGGAAACCATGGGTCCTCACTCCTCTTAGCTTCATGGCTCCCTCCTACACCGGGTATCACTGTTCGAAGGTCCTTAGGAGATCCTGCCCCATGACTGTTCATGCCTTCTCAGGCCACCCTTGGCCTGTCCAAGTAAGATCTTCCCATCTCCGGCCAAAACCTATGGTTTCTGAGCCGATTTTCTCTCTTTTTGGGTTATCTCACTAAAACCCTAACTGTTGGCTCTCGATTTCTTAGAACTATGACAGATCTGGGTGTATTTTGAGTTATTTTTGCTATTTTCCTTAAAGATTCCGAGTTTTTCTTTAAAAAAAACTCTTAATCTTCAAGCTAGGGTTTCTTAACACCTTTTTGAAAAAAAAATTGATTTTCTTTCTGATTTTGAGTATTATTTTATAATTTCTACTATGTTTGCACGATTTATTTGTGTTTTTCCTTCATCTGGCTTACTATGTTGGAAACCCTAAGTGGCTTTGCCTTAATCTTAGTGTTCTGAGTCTGTTTTGATGATTTTGTTCGTTTAATCTGTATGTGTACATGTTTCCCACGAATGTTTTGAGCTTTTCTGTGACTTTACCATATTTTGTTCATTTAGGTTTCTGATCTTTGTGTCCTCTAATCGTATCATGTTTACTCCATTATTTCCTTTAATCATTTTACTATGTTCTAACTTAAACCTATGGTTTATGTGATTCTCTACCCTACTTTGCCTATTCTTGCTTATGCTATGTTTCCTCCGTTCAGTTGCAATACTTTTCTTTGGTTAATATTTCCTTCTAGCGGAATCCCTAATTCCCTGTGATTGGTATCCTCTATTCTCGACTGATTTCAGTCTTTAAAATATTCTCTTGCCTTGTTTTGGGTTAGTTATGTTGTCAACTGATTCTCAACATTTGTTTCCTTAAATAGGACTCTATGAACCTAGCCTAATTACATGCTCTATACTTACACTATTTTAAATTATTTCCTTATTTGTTATGTTCCAATCATATGTTGATATTCTTACTTAATGGGCACCTGTTCTTACCGTTTGAAAGTTAACCCCTTAATTAGAGGAAGTACTTAAACTGATTGATTCTGATTCCTTTAATTGCTGCCTGACTTTGATCTGCACCTTATTTACTACTATTTTAAAAGCTATATATACCCCGGCCTCTTATTTTTTAAAAGGGAGGAAATGATTTGTTCAACTCTCTCTCTCACAATTAAAATACTCTATGCTCTCTCTCTTCTGTGTTAGTTACTACTATTCTATGTTAGCCGGCTGCAAGCCAAGGCTAACTATTGTGCATCTCCTACTTCCTGTTTGTGTTACTGCTTTCTTCATTTCACTGGTATATTCTAATTTAGATTTCAGTCCTCAAACCAACATGTTTCTATTACTGTTGTAATTCAGTGTGTTTATAATTTTCTCTTACTTATTATTCAACATGTATCTAGGACCCTGAAATCCATTCACATGTTAAGTTAGGCTTTACTTGTCAATGACCATCATGTTTCTGTATACTTAACACCTTTGAATCCCCATGCCTATTATTTGTACATTGGTGATCATAGTCTTAGTTGTTTGGTGTTGATATGTTAATCCAGTACTTTACTGTACCCCTGATCCTCTAAACCCTTAGGATGTTTCTGATTGCATGCCTATATGTGTTTCTACCTACCACATGTTTGCCCTTACATGCTCTGTATTTGTCCCTCAAATCCCAATATCACTGCTTGTGATTGTTGGACTATCCCTGGTCCTTTGTGTGATGTTGAACTTCTATTCCAATAAAGTTTCCCTATTCAAAACTTTTTTCTTACTTACCCTTTCTCAAAACTATTTTCTTACTTAAATCTTTTAAAAATAAAAAAGCACTCTCACATATACTCTTAGAAGTCTAGGTTCTGCCCCTTTTGTGTGAGCATTGCCTTGGGACCTTTGAGCTCCCTTAGAACTTTGACACACAGAGGCTGGCCATTCCAAACTGCACTTACTCTATTTTGGCTATGAAATCTGGGTGTGAGCACTGTCCGGGAGCCCGTGAGGTCCTTAGGGAACTCTGACACACCCAGATTATGAGAAGTTTGTGAAATAATACCTGGCATTGAGGACCTGGAGACTTGAGCCTATTCTGTAGGCTCCCTATAGTTAACTTCTTATTTTTATTTTATTTCAGTTGTGAAGTTCATATTCGATGGTCTGTAATAATTAATTGTAAACAACTCTGGGGTCGGATACTGAAAATGGATGGGTGATATGCATGTTGTAGTATAATTAAGGGTAGAGACCATGCTTCTAGGTTTATTCTCTTCATGTGCAATAGCAACCATGTTTAGGTATACCATGCCATGCATTAAATATCATACTACTTAGGATTTATGTGTATTCAACATCTCCACGCTTAGGAATCCTGCCTATAGGACAAATAATTCCAATAAAATAAGTTGCTATTATGTGATTCTGCCCATGTTCTGAAACTTCACTAGAAGTACTGTCCTAGGATAAATAAACTGCAATCATGTCTTATCATGCTATACACGCAGAGATCCTATTTTAAGTAAACAACCATTAAAAATCTGTCATCTATGTTATTCTTGAAACTGTGCATAACACTAGGATTTTATGTGCATTTAGAAATCCTGATTAAGTTATTATGCATCATGCTACATTAGATATCATGCTATAAGATTGTATCTAATTAACTGCACTTTGTGTAAATACAGATACCTAAAACAACTCCCTGTTCTAAACAATTGGTAATTAGTCTATGTACATCTTCAACACCTAGAATCACATGTTATTAGCTATAAACAACCTAGAGTCATTAACAAATCTGAATAATTGTTGCATGTTATCCTAGACTTAGGCAAGCCTTAGGTAATTAACTTAAAAAAGATAAAATCAGAACTGTCTTTGTGATCATGTTGAATTGTCAGCATGGTTAAAACCAGTAGGCAAACCTGACTAAGACTTCTTCTCTGAGTTATGCGATAAACCTATCTTTGTGTTATCACCTAGATACCATGCTTTATGATTTTGAATTAATATGGACCTTAATTATGTATGAGACATGATGCTTATGTGTACTGAGTGTGGCGGAATACTTGAGCCTTTATCTGTTTTCTATGCTTTCCTTTATCTGCAATCCTACTTGTTTGGTTATCTGTCGCCTTAGAATTTTACCTTTAAAACCTTATGGTCTGCCTAACACCTCCTTTTAGGATAAGAGTCCTAATTTCCTCTGGGACTGATAGGAAGGGACGGGTAACAACATGCAATAGAGGTCGAGACCAACACTCATTTTTAATAACCTTACGGGGTGGGAAGGGTAGAATATGTATATGATGACTGGTGCGCTAATACCACGTATAGCCCCTCTTCGAGGAGTGATTACCGGGTATTGCATTGATGTGATCCATATTATTATAAATCAGGACACCTTTTATATTCTTAGCTCGTAATCCTTTTCGAAAGCTAATCTTCTTCATTGTTTCGTTAAAACATCTTCATGCTTAATACTTAAATTCCCTCTTATTTGAGCCTTTACTTGTTATTTGCTAATTGTACAAATTCACGAAACCATTTGGCCGGGAACCACACTTGTGGATCCTGAGGGGTGCCAAACACCTTCCCCTTAGGATAATTTCAAGCCCTTATCCAAATCTCTGGTTAGTAACGTAGTTGTAATTGAACCCCTTAGGTGCCCTAACGCACCGTTAAAATCATTAGGTGGCGACTCTTCAAAATATGCAAACCCCTTTCCCAAAAGGAAAAAGTTGTCCCAACCAATGTCATAAACCCGATCTCTGCAATGAAAAAGAGGGCGCGACAGCATGGCGACTCTGCTGAGGATATCCAGGCTTTTACCATTTCAAATTCTTTCGTGAATTTGTGCCTTTATTTTAAATACTTGCACCCTTTCCTATTCACTTTACATGTAATTAATTGTTTACTTCATGTATTTAATTTTCTTCAAAAACGAAACTGACATGTCTCTTTGTTTTCTTTTGTAACTGCTTCAAGTCATTACTACCGTTTTTACCGCTTTCTTTAACGTACAAATACGTGACAACTTGTTTTAATACTTATTATTTCATAATCATGCTCAACATTCATACTCCACTTATGCCAAACAAAATACTATAGCAACGCTTGATGAGTGCGCTCTTCCTATATTATTACCCACTAAATTCGAAAAGGCTTATTTGCGGTAAAACTAGTCGATCAGCGGTGCAGTCGATGGTTCCGTGCCTTTCCCCCTTGAGTTGTCCGCTCAAGGGTACCGGTCTAAAACCCCATAGAACCTTACTCTGTTGCACTGTTGCATGCATCATGGTCAAACCTAGTCGAGCTAAAGTGTCGTCCGCACGATAGCTTTTAAGATAGCGTTATCCAAAACTCCACTGGGTTTCCCTAAACCCAAATGGACACTCTCACGTTCTGTGCATTTATTTGGAGAACTAAATGCTTCCTGCTAATTATTGACATTAAATAGTCGAGTCTGGTGGGGGTAAGGGCCTAACCTTATTTGCTTTGCAGAAAAACAAAATGAGGCATGAAGTCCCCAGATTCGGCATGGTCTCCAATATCCACCCAAAATTGTTGAGTTGGTGGGAGGATCTGCACTCTAGCGACAAAGCTATTGTCAGGAAACACTTGGGTAACCTACCGTCTCTCCTGGAAATCCAGCCTAACAAAATGATAATAGAGGTTGCTACCCTGTTCTGGGATCGTGAAAGGTCTGTGTTCCACTTTGGGAATATCGAAATGGCACCTTTGATAGAAGAGATAGGATGGCTGGCTAACCTAGTATGGGAAACTGCAGGGTTGTTGATGTCTGAGAACCGCACAGGCAAAAGTTTCCTCAACATTATGGGTCTGAAAAAGGACGCGGAATTGGTATGTTTGGAGGATTTGTACATTCCTTTTGACTACTTGTACGGAAGTTATGGCTACAGCAAATCATACTGTACCTACCATGACGAGTTTGCTATCACCTCTCTGGGACACGTCCATTGCCGAGTGTTCATGTTTGTGATTTGCTTTTTGGGTTTGATCGTGTTCCCGATGAAGAAGGAAAGGATCCATACCAGGCTAGCCATGGTAACTACGACCATAATGAAGGGGTAAATGTGAAAGGCTTCAGCATTGTTCCCATGATCGTTGCAGACATATATCAGGCCTTAGAAGGGTGTCAACAAGGAGCAAAGCATTTCGAAGGTTGCAATTTGTTACTTCAACTATGGCTCATGGAATATCTCCAAAGAGGCGAATATCGATAAGACATTCACCGTAGAATGTGGGATGACCACATCGCTTTCTATCACCCAAAGCGAATGAATTATATCCCTGACATGTTAACTCAGCCTGAAAATGCCTAGGGATGGGTTAAGGTTTTTGATAACTTGACTGAAGAGCAGGTTTAATGGATCTTTGAATGGTTTCTGACGGATGAGTTCATCATTCGATCCCGAGACGCATCATTTCTGATACTGATTGGTCTAAGGGGGACATACCCTTACGTCCCTCTTCGAGTTATGAGGCAAGCAGGAGGGAAGAAAGTCATACCTAGGGTCGAGAAGATGAGACGTCTTCGAGCTGACTTTTCAAAATAATGACAGTCCTCACAAGTTCCAAGCTCAGCACCTGTGGCACTACAAGGTTATACTTGAGAAAGACACCATCGAGCTAGACAAGTATCATGCCGGTTGTACTCCTTTCTATCTTGGTTGGTTAGAAGAGGATATGGGTGGTCAGAGTAATCCGAGTTACGTCCGAGGTCACAGGGTTATAGATGAAAGGGCCGAGGAACAAGTCCAATACAATCAACTATGCAAAAGGATCCGAGAATATGAGGATGACCACTACAAGATACATGAGTCCAACACGAGATTTATCCAGGAACGGAAGGACATGGCTATCAACGCCAACAAAAGGCTGAGGTACTTGGAACAAGGTATAGTCGAGCTAGAAGAAAAGTTCATCAAAAGAGTTGAAGATTGTCAAAAGGCTAAGGGAGCTGCAGGGGGGTACCTAGCTTGAACTTACCTGCTGCTGGGACTTCGCGAGCTGGGAAAATTGTACAAGGAAAGCAAGAATGCTGAGTCTGGGAAGGTCCTTCTGGGACCAAGTAGATAAGAATGTATTTATTTTTCTATTAATGTAATAAGGCCAATGGACATTAGTTACTTTTATTTTTCGCCTATCGTTTTGGTATTTGTCTATTTTGCTTATCAATAAAATGAGGCATTTACAATTTTAAGTTCTCCAAATCAATTTGTCGCTAGGCCTACCTCGGGCACAAAGAGGTTTCCAACTTAGGACACGCTTTACATTTTTGCATTATGTGTTTAAATACCGCAATATTCTTTTCATAATCCTCACTGACTTGGTTACCTTTTGTTTTTATTTTCTTACTCCCCGCCCAAAAGGTTAGTTCGTGCATTCTGGCATCATCAGCCTATCGCACCAGATCCAAGGGCCCTCCACCTACTCCTCCGCCTAGTCCTCCTAAGGGCAAAGTCAAAGGCAAAATTAAGATGGAAGAGTCCAACGACACCAGAAAGGAGAATATGATTGAACGGGTAGAGGCCACTGATGGCCGAGTTTTTCAGGTCTTGCATGAGAACATGTCACCACTTGAACAGAAATTGCTGAAGTTTCAGGAAGAACTCGATCAAGTCTGAAATCTGGCCAACTTGTCATTTTCCCTCAATGTCCCCGACGTCAACCTTCCAAATGCTAAAAAACCCGCACCTCCACAAAATATCCCAAGACAGCAAAATCATCCCGCACCTCACCATCACGCCACTCCGCCAAAGAACCAAACTCTACCGACGCAGTGCAATGCTTGCCACACCTCAAATAACACTCCACTACTCATCCCAGAACCTCAAAACTCCACAAAGGACCATTTCCACACCTATAACAATCCCATCTATGTGGAAACCGTGACCCACTCCACTCCGCCTATCGCGAAGGCATCCGAGTCTGACGAAAAGGATTTACTTATCAGGAACCTGGCTGAGGAGCTTAGGAAACTGACCAGCCGAGTCCAGGGTGTTGAAGGAACCAAGGGAATTGATGGATTGAATTATGAAGATCTTTGTATCCAACTTGATGTCGAACTGCCGAGGGGTACAAACCTCCAAAGTTTGAAATGTTTGACGGTACTGTTGATCGGAGAGTCCATCTGAAAACCTATTGCGACAAAGTGGTTGGCGTGGGAAAGGATGAAAGAATCCGCATGAATCTGTTCCTGAGGAGCTTGAAGGGAGACGCACTGTCTTGGTACATTAGCCAAGATCCCAAGAAATGGTCAAACTGGGTAAGCATGGCGCCTGATTTTATGGACAGGTTTAGATTCAACATGGAGAACGCACCAGATGTGTTCTACATTCAAAATTTGAAGAAGAAACCCACAGAAACCCTTCATGAGTATGCTACTCATTGGAGGTCCGAAGCCGCTAAAGTTAGACCTTCTCTAGAGGAAGAGCAGATGAACAGGTTCTTTGTCCGGGCTCAGGACCCGCAGTATTATGAACGGTTAATGATGGTTGAAGGCCACAAGTTCTCTGACATCATCAAATTGGGTGAGCGGATTGAAGAAGGTATTAAAAGCGGTATGGTTACAAATTTTTAAGCCTTGCAAGCCACTAACAAGGCTTTACAGTCCGGTGGTGTGTCTAAGAAGAGAGTTGTGGGAGCCGTAATGATTGCACAAAGAGCCAAGTCCCCACTCAAATACCAAACTTATCCAACACCTCCACTCACATACCATCTAACCCCTAATTACCAAGCACCCTCACCAAATTACCAAGCTCCGCCACCTTCCTACCAAGCTCCACCGCCCACATATCAACCTGCTTTGCCCAGATATTCACAACCTGCTCCTGTCTACCATACTTATAATTCCCAGCCATCCCATTACCAATAACCCCTTGCACGCCAAAACTTCCCTAGACCACGTCGCAATTTTCATCACCGCCCTCCAAAGCAATACACCGCCATAGCCGAGCCCATTGACCAGCTGTATGAGAAGCTCAAAGATGCTAGTTATGTCACACCTATCCCTGCTACCACCCCTGAGAAACCTTCTCAGTGGGTTAACCCAAACAAATCATGTGCATACCATTCTGGCATGAAAGGACACACTATCGAAGAATGCCGCTCTCTGAAGGACAAAATACATGCTCTCATTGACAACAATATTATTATGGCAAAATACCCTGCTCCAAACGTTTGCGACAATCCTTTGCCATACCATAAGGGTAGAGGTATCCATATGATTGAAATAGAAGATGATTGGGATCCCGAGGGGTCAATCGGGTTGATCGCAGAAGGCGATGACCCAAAGAAACCCGCAGTCACTCTTAAACCGATCATAGTCCATATTCAACCATATGAGAACGCTGAGGTGAATATGTCTATGCCATTTGAGTTTGAAGCAGTGCCACCTGCAAAGTCACCAGTGCCAATTGACGTTTAGTTTGTATCTCCAGCAAATGCACATGCACCATTCGAGGTTGCAGTCTTGCCACCCCGAACACACATCCCGTTTGAAGTAAGGATGGCTGCACCAATTCTGGTGGCAATGTCAACCACTCCACTCTTTTATTCAAACGCTATCCCTTGGGATTACACAACCGAGGCGAGAAGGAAAGGCAAGGTCAGGTCTGAGAAAGCAGTCGCAACACAGGGTATGACGAGAACTGGTAGGGTCTACACCCCTGAGCATCTGGCCGAGTCAAGAAAGCAGGCTGTCAATCGGCCTCCCCTTATCAAAACAGGTCCCGATGACCTTTGGAGAAAGGTACAGGCTAAGGAGTATTCAGTCATCGACCAGCTGAACAAGACACCAGCACATATATCCATCCTATCTCTACTGCAGAATTCCGAAACACACAGAAATGCTTTGTTGAAAGTGTTGAGTGAAGCATATGTTCCAAACAACATCACTAGCGGGGTGGCCAATATGGTAGGACAGGTACTGGAGAGTCATAAAATCACTTTTCATAAGGACGAGCTAGCATTTGAAGGATTGGGGCATAACAAAGCGCTGCACATCACCGTGCAATGTGAAGATAATTTCATCACAAAAATCTTGTTCGATGGAGGTTCCAGTCTTAACATATGTCCGTTTATAACACCCAAGAAATTGGGTAAAGGGCTACATGAGATAAGGGATGAAGCGATCAATATGAAAGCCTTCGACCGTTCTCAGAGGTCCACCATGGGGGATATCAATTTATGTCTGCAGATGTGATCGACTTGGTTCGAAGTGGATTTCCAGATGATAGATGTGCCAGCATCCTACAACCTGTTGTTGGGACGACCCTGGATTCATGCTGCTAGGGCCGTAGCGTCAACACTACATCAGGCGGTAAAATTCGAGTGGAACCACCAAGAGGTAACTATTCATGGTGACGGTAGCAACCCCATTTACAGTCGTCAAACTATTCCGGTGATTGACGGAAAAAGGAAGATAGGCGAGGGAACTTACCACCACATTGAGCAGGTCAATCTATCGACAAGGACAAGTAGTGGGATAGAAAGATTGAGAGCATCCTGAATTGGAGAGGATATGAGCCAGGCAAAGGGCTCGGTAAGAACCTCCAAAGGATAACGAAGCCCATAAAGCTCAAGGAACATGGCACTACTTTCGGTCTGGGGTATGAACACACTTGGAAGGAATTCAACGACTGGTCGCCACCTTGGCGCGGTCCCTATTACCCTATGGAGCATCTGATACCTCATCTTGAGCAGACTTTCAAGTAGGCCGACATTATTTACGGATCAGACGAGGAAGAAGCACTTGCAGCAATGAGGAGTTTGTTCCTAGAGGACGAGGATATGGATTGCTGTGTTATTCTCGAGGAGGAGGGGGAGGAAGGTCCTTCCATATAGACTGTAATCAAGGGGACATATCTCAAGAACTGGTCTATCAAGACGACCAAAGCCCGACGAGCCTCGAGGTAGCAAGGCTAAAACAAGCATTATTTACTGTTTTATTTACTAAATGATTTTCCTTTTCCTGCATTTTTCAATTTCTGCAATAAAGATCTTCAATGTTCAAAACAATTATTCAATCCATCAAAGCAACTTCTAAATTTCTCTTACGAATCCAATATTTATTGCTATTGTTTTCTCTCATTACTTTATTTATACAGTATTATTATTTCTTGTCTTGATGAACCGATGACTGTGACATGCAATGAGACAACGCATCAAACGGACATTGATTCAGATGAAGATGACATACCTGACGAGATTGTCAAAGAAGTTGAGAACTTTGAGAATAGACCTAAGTCCAACCTGGATGAGACTGAAGTTATCAACCTGGGAGATTTAGAAAACGTCAAGGAGACTCGCATCAGCATTCATTTGTCACCATCAGAAAAGAAAGAATACACATAGTTTCTAAAAGATTATGAGGACGTATTTGCATGGTCGTATAGTGACATGAATGGTATAAGTACGTCTATTGTGGCTCACAAACTTCCAACCAATGCAATGTGTCCACCAGTGAAACAGAAGCTCAGAAAGTTCAAACCTGACATGAGTTTGAAGATCAAAGAAGAAGTTACCAAGCAGATCAGTGCCAAAGTTCTCCAGGTAGTGGAGTACCCGACATGGTTAGCCAACATTGTACCTGTGCCAAAGAACGAAGGGAAGGTCAGAGTCTGCGTCGCCTACCGGGATCTCAACCGGGCCAGTCTGAAAGATGACTTCCCCTTGCCAAATATACAAATTCTGATTGACAACTGCGCCAATCATGAATTGGAGTCCTTCGTGGATTGCTTCGCTGGTTATCACCAGATTTGGATGGATGAGGAAGATGCTGATAAAACAGTGTTCATTACGCCGTGGGGAGTGTATTGTTACAAGATGATGCCATTCGGCCTAAAGAATGCAGGGGCCACCTACATGAGGGCCATGACCACCATATTCCATGACATGATTCACAAGGAGATCGAGGTGTACGTGAATGATGTCATTATCAAATCAAAGAAATTTGCTGATCACATGGAGAATTTGGGGAAGTTCTTCAATAGATTGCGAAAATACAATCTGAAACAAAACCCTGTGAAGTGTGCATTCGGGGTTCCTGTTGGGAAGTTGCTGGAATTTATTGTAAGCCGCCGGGGAATAGAATTGGATCCGTCAAAAGTCAAAGCCATTCAAGAACTACCACCACCAAGGAACAAGAAAGATGTCATGAGTTTCTTGGGGAGGCTTAATTACATTAGCCGGTTTGTAGCACAGTCTACAGTTATCTGTCAACCAATCTTTAAGATGCTAAAGAAGGATGTTGCGACCAAGTGGACCGATGGTTGTCAAAAGGCTTTCGACAGAATCAAGGAATATTTGTCAACACCGCCAGTCCTAGTACTACCCGAGCCAGGCAGACCTCTATTACTCTATCTTGTCGTGTTAGATGGAGCTTTTGGCTGCGTTCTACGGCAGCACGATGAAACGGGAAGGAAGGAACAAGCTATTTATTACCACAGCAAGAAGATCACTCCATATGAGGACCGGTATTCTCTATTAGAGCGTACCTGTTGTGCTCTAAATTGGGTCTCCCAAAAGCTGAGGCATAACTTATGTGCCTACATAACATATCTTATATCAAGGATGGATCCATTAAAGTACATCTTTCAGAAGCCCATGCCCACTAGCAAGCTAGCCAAGTGGCAAATCTTGCTGAGCAAATTCGACATTGTTTACATGACTCAGAAGGCAGCCCTATGGGTTCGGTGAAAATTCAATAAAAATCTATTTTTCCCCTCAATTGGAAACTGGGGCAGAATTTTGAGGAGGGCCCTCAAAATTCCGAAGCGAGTAGTAGTCCACAAGTATTCACCCAGCCAACTGGGGCAGAATTTTGAGGAGGACCTTCAAAATTCTGAAGCAAGTTCAGCCAATCGCCGCACGAGCAGCAGTTAGAGGCGTCCACCCAGCAAACTAGGGCAGAATTTTGAGGAGGACCCTGAAATTCCGCAGCAAAAAAGGTCGCAATGTCTCAAGCCGTGTCATGTCATCGGTTCATCTAAAAACTATTTTAGATTATATATTACAAAATCATGCATATTTAGTTTTTCTGAATCAGCTTGTTTTGGCGAATGCTACCCCAATGACATAGACAATATCATCATGATCAAGCAAACGAGCCAAGCAGATCCAGCAGGAATGCGAGCTAACCTTTCCCCTTTACAAAACTCACGATCTTTCTTTGGATGCAGGCACAAAATTGCAAAAGCACCAAAACATATTATCCGCTCAAAGGAAAAACATCGTTCGTCAAACTCATCATGCCAACATTTATTATCAACACAAATGATGCTTCAGTATCACAATGCTCTACCGCAATTTAACACCAGCTAAGAATTTCTGTTGTCCTTCCTTAAATCTTGCATAAGGCTACCTTTCTGCCTTCCGAGACTAAACGTTGTCTCCATCTGCATTCGCATATTCTATAAGGCAAACTTTATGCCTTACGATACTAAATGATGTCTCCATCTGCATTCGCATATTGCATAAGGCTACCTTTCTAGCTTCCGAGACTAAATGATGTCTCCATCTGCATTTGCATCTTTGCATAAGGCTACTAGTCTGCCATACGAGGTTAAGCTCTACCTCCATCTACATATTGCATAAGGCTACCTTTCTGCCTTCCAAGACTAAACGCTGTCTCCATATGCATTTGCATATTTGCATAACGCTACTACTCTACCTTCCGAGTTAAGCTCTACCTCCATCTACATATTGTATAAGGCTACCTTTCTGCCTTCCGAGACTAAACGATGTCTCCATCTGCATTCCCATATTGCATAAGGCTACCTTTCTGCCTTCCGAGACTAAACGCTGTCTAAATTTGCATTCACATATTGCATAAGGCTACCTTTCTGCCTTCCGAGACTAAATGATATCTCCATCTGCATTCGCATATTGTATAATGCTACCATCCTACCTTCCGAAGTTAAACGCTACCTCCATTTACTTCTCAAAAGAAACCAATGCCTCTAGCATTATTTACTGCGCTTTCCTTTTGGGCTAAGCTCTGCCCCTTTAATTCGCAAGACTAAGCTCTTCCTTGTCAGCATCATACTATTGTATCTTCATGGGCTAAAATATCGCCAACTTATCCAAAGGCGTTCGTAGGCACCATCTTCATGGCCCGAGAACACCATGTCATGGCTTGAGGATCTCTTTTATCAGTTTGCGTATCATTATTCAAAGGCATCATGGTTCGGAGGCACCATCTTCATGGCTCGAGAACATCATTTCATGGCATGCAAAAGACAACATTCATAGTCCAACGGGAATTTTCACCATGTTTAAATTACACACGATATGCTTGTATTACTCATTTACAGGTAACCCGACAAGCAGCAGTTGTCCCGACAGGAGTGATCCCGCTCCAGTTCTCTTAATTACCCCGTAGGCTGTTCATTCAATCAGTCCTATTTGTTGCATCCGTCCATATAAAACTTCATCGGTATAATTCGACGGTGGCTCCTGAACTACATACAGCCTGATTCCTATAAAACCAGGGATATGTAGGCAGCTCAGAAACCAGGGTGCGACCTAAACCTCTTCAAACCGCTTCGCTCAGTCAAAATTGGCCATCATGTCTTTATCCGACAACTCTTCCATCCTTCCTGGGTAAAGAGAGGCAGTTGTTGATACCCAATTTATCCTCAAACTATTTTTTAAATTTGCATATATACCTTCAAAATCATTTTTTATAATAATTGGTATTTTTCCAAAGTTTTCTCGTATTTTTATAAATTTATTTCTAATTTATCTAGTTTTTTTATCTCTAATAATTAATTGTAAATTGCATTACAAATGATGTCAAAGACATCTCTTGACTTAATACATTATTTTTGGTCTTGTTAAGATCAAATTATTTCACAATCGGTCAAATTGGCACCTTTTGGCTATAATTGCAAGCAATTATAGCCTAACCATATATTTTTATGCTATTTCTATCCAATAATTCATCATTTATATTTTCAAATACTGATTAACCATCTTTATTTTATTTCTTTATCACCAATTTCATTCTTCTAATTATTAGTTATTTTAATTAATTTTAATTGAGCATTTAACATTTTAATTGAGTATTTAACAGTTAGCTACATTTTATTTAAATTCTAGCCCCCAATTAAACCCAAACCCACCCAATTAAATTAGCCCAAACCCCCAAGCCCAATAACATATCCTACCCGGCCCAACCCTAAACCAATCTGAGTCGTTGATCAAACTAGATCAACGACCCAGGTTCTTATTACCTTAATTAACCTAAACTAACCCCCCCGACCCCTCTCATTCTCACCGGTACCTCATCTCTCTAACTCTCTCTCTCTCTCTCTCTCTAGTCTCTTCTTCTCTGATGAAGATAGCTCATCTTTTCTGGCTACCTCTCTTGCCGGAAACCATGGATCCTCACTCCTCTTAGCTTCATGGCTCCTTCCTACACCGGGTATCACTGTCCAAAGGTCCTTAGGAGATCCTGAAGCGGTTCACCTCACCCCATGACTGTTCATGCCTTCTCAAGCCACCCTTGGCCTGTCCGAGTAAGATCTTCCTATCTCCGGCCAAAACCTATGGTGTCTGAGCCGATTTTCTCTCCTTTTCGGTTATCTCACTAAAACCCTCACTGTTGGCTCTCGATTTCTTAGATCTATGACATATCTGGATGTATTCTGAGTTATTTTTGCTATTTTCCTTAAAGATTTCGATTTTTTCTTTAAAAATGAATCTTAATCTTCAAGCTAGGGTTTGTTAACACCTTTCTGAAAAAAAAAATGATTTTCTTTCTGATTTTAAGTATTATTCTATAATTTCTACTATGTTTGCACGATTTATTTGTGTTTTTCCTTCATCTGGCTTACTATGTTAGAAACCCTAAGTGGCTTTGCCTTAATATTAGGATTCTGAGTCCATTTTGATGTTTTTGTTCGTTTAATCTATATGTGTACATGTTTCTCACGAATGTTCTGAGCTTTTTTGTGACTTTACCATATTTTGTTCATTAGGGTTTCTGATCTTTTTGTCCTCTACTCGTATCATGTTTACTCCGTTATTTTCTTTAATTATTTTACTATGTTCTAACTTAAATCCATGGTTTATGTGATTCTCTTACCCTACTTTGCTTATTCTTGCTTATGCTATGTTTGCTCCGTTCAGTTGCAATACTTTCCTTTGTTTAATATTTCCTTCTGGCGGAATCCTTGATTCCCTGTGATTGGTATCCTGTATTCTCGACTGATTTCAATCTTTAAAATGTTCTCTTGCCTTATTTTGGGTTAATTATGCTGTCAACTGATTCTCAACATTTTTTTCCTTAAATAGGACTCTATGAACCTAGCCTAATTAACAGCTCTATACTTACACTATTTTTAAGTATTTCCTTATTTTTTATGTTCCAATCATATGTTGATTTTCTCTTTATTGGTCACATCTTCTTACCGTTTGAAAGTTAACCCCTTAATTAGAGGAAGTAATTAAACTGATTGATTCTGATTCCTTTAATTGCTGCCTAACTTTGATCTGCACCTTATCTACTACTATTTTAAAAGCTATATATACCCCGGCCTCTTATTTTTTAAAAGGGAGGAACTTAATTGTTCAACTCTCTTGTGATGACCCAAATGGCCATCCTGTGTAAATTTAGCAAAAACAATTGTGTTCCAAGGCCCTGAAAGCCTCTATTAATATCACCTCAATGTGCATGCGCAGCCCGGGCTATTAACCGGGAAGCCTTTATGTGGAAATATGTTAAATAGCTAAATTTATGATAATTAATTGAATAAAGTTTACTTTGGTCAACATTTTTGGTAAACGGATCCGAACCCGTGATTTGACGATCCCGGAGAGTCCGTAAGAAAATATGGGACATAGGCATATGCCCGGAATCGAATTCCGAGGTCCCAAGTCCGAGAAATGAATTTTTGAAGAAAATAGTTTTCTGAAAATAATAAAGACTTTTGAAAATGAACTTTGATGTGAAATCTGTGTTACCGAGCCTGTATTATAGTTCCGAAGCTCAAAACAAGTTCAATATGTGTTATTTAAGTTATCTGTAAAATTTGGTAAGAAACGGACTTGGTTTGACATGTTTTAGATCAAAATTGGAGAATTTGATAGTTTATGAAGTTTGAGGACATTCTATGGATTTTTGAGTTTAATTCATTATTTTTAATGTTATTTTGGTGGTTTAATTACTCGAATAAGTTCGTAGGATGATTTTTGAAGTCGTATGTATATTTGGTTTTGAGCCCCGAGGGCTCGGGTGAGTTTCGGGTAGGTGTCGGGGTGCTTAAAAGTTGAAAAATCTGGTGTTCAAATGCTGTTTCTGGTGTCTGAGATTTTACACTATGCGATCGCATAGATTGCCTCGTGATCGCACAGTGTAGTGTGAGGGGGGGTGGTTTATGTGACTTTATGCGATCACATAGGCACTTCCGCGATCGCATAGAGTATAGGAGAGTTAGGCAGGGAGCTAGGTATTTTTCCTTCTGCGGTCGCACCAATCCGCCCGCGATCGCATAGCCAAACCCAGGGACCCTATGCAATCGCAACTCCCTTTTAGCGATCGCAGTGCGCGTGACTCAGGCGTCCATGCGATTGCAACTCCCTTTCCGCGATCACATAGAGCTAATTCGTCCAGTTATTTAAAAAGGCAAAACAGAATACCATTACGGGATTCTCACATTCTTTCACCATTTTCTGCTTCTCCACTCTTCTTGGGCGATTCTTAGGAGACCATTCCACCATAGCTTCATAGGTAAGTGTTCTTAACTCTAATTTCTTCCATTTTCCTTCATCAATCACTAGATTCTAGGTCTAAAAACATGAAATCAAAGGTGGAAATTGGGGGTTTTGGGTAGAGTTAGGGCTTTTGGAAATTTTGGGAATTCAACCTCATTTTGGGGTCGGATTTCAAAACAAATTGTATATTCGGGTTCGTGGGGGAATGGGTTATCGGGTTTTGGTCCGAACCTCGAGTTTGGACCAAGCGGGCCCGGGGTCAAATTTTGGTATTTTTGGAAGAATTATGGGAAATGTATAATTAGGCTTTGGGATTGAGTTATTGAATAATTATTGATGTTATTAAGTCAATTATGTCTAGATATTATCGTTTCGGAGTCGGATTCAAGAGGAAAGGCCGTGATTGAGGCTTGACTTGCATTTATGGAGCCGAGGTAAGTGTTTGGCCTAACCTTAGCTTGAGGGATTAGGTATAGAGTCTTATTTGCTATTTGTAATTCATGTCCAACGTATAGGTGAGGTGACGGGTACCTATATGTTTTAGTCAAGCATGCCCATGAGTCAAATTTTGATGAGTTATTTAATGTTCTTCGATATTCTCTGTGCTGTGAATTATTTGGAACCTTGGAAGTGGTACCTTGAGGTTATTCATGACGTGGAAAGTTATTGATTATGTGTTCGGTCGAGGATTTTACTGTTGACATTATACTTCTGAGGGAGATTGGTTATAGCTGTGTCCCTTGTCGTATTTCTGTACATTTTAAATGTCATATTGTTAAACTTTCACATCAATTGTTGTTTTTATACTCATCATGCACGAGGAAACATTCCGTGCCGATGATTATTATTTATACACGAGGTAATATTCCGTGACGATGATTATTATTTATGCACGAGGGAACATTCCGTGCCGATTGATTATTATTTATGAACGAGGGGGCATTTCATGCCAAGTCATTATTATTTATGCATGAGGGGGCATTCCGTGCTGTGTGATTTTAAGGCTATGCACGTGGGGTCATGCCGTGCCTTCTCATATCTATATTACTTGTTTCGGGTTGTTATTTCCCGTTTTAATTCTACATTTCCGTCAGTACTTGATTCTACTGTTTTAGCAAGTGTTGCCCCTCTTACCCCCATCATGCTGTTCCCCGTAACTGTATTCTTATTTATTTTCTACTATACTATTGAACTGCACAGGTATAATTTTTTGTCGTGTCCTAGCCTCGTCACTAATTCGCCGAGGTTAGGCTCAGCACTTACTCAGTACGTGGGGTTGGTTGTACTGATGCTACACCTGCACTTCTTTATGTTCTGCAGATTATGCAGCCGGACCCGGTGGACATTGTTAGGGGGAGTGTCCTTCATTCCATTCCAGATGACACCGAGGTAGTTCCGCAGGCGTTCGTGGATCTCGGCATCACTGTCTATCTTTCATTCTGACATCTATGTGTTTCCAGACAGATATATCATTTTATTTCAAACTGTTGTTTTTAGCTAAATCTTAGACTGGTTCGTGAGGTTGTGACTCCATTTCTGGGTTTTGTACTTAAAGGGATTTCTTCATTATTAGCTATTGTTATTTAGATTTTGTTAATGCTTCCGCACTTATCTCAATTATCTAGTCAGTGTTTGTTATTTTCACTTGTTAATAATCAATTCAGTTAACACGTTGGCTTGCCTAGAAAGTGCAATGTTAGGCTCCTACTCAGACAAATTTAGTTGGACCAGCTCAGGTCCCAGAGGGGTTCATTACCACCCCGGTGCTTCAGGACGCTCTAGTCCGCTTAATGGGACTCATGGAGAGTGTGGCTCAGGCTGGTCTTCTTCCTACTGCACCAGCCGTCTCTCAGGTTGGGAGAGGGACCCAGACTCCTGCTACTCGCACGCCAGAGCAGCTAGATCCTCAGTTCTAGACTCCGGCACCTCAGACGGTCGGAGTAGCTCAGCCGGGCATTGTGGCCTCGGCAGTTGAGGGAGCAACTATGTCAGCAGATGTTGTATGGAGATTGGATAGATTCACCAAGTTATTCACTACTACATTTACTGGTGCACCATCATAGGATCCCCAGGATTATTTGGACAGCTCTCATGAGGTTCTTCGGAACATGGGCAAAGTAGAGTCCAATGGAGTTGATTTTGCTACTTTTCGTCTTCCGGGTTCGGCCAAGACTTGGTGGAGAGACTATTGCTTGACCAGGCCAGCTGGGTCTGCACCATTGACTTGGGCTGAGTTCTCCGAGTTATTCGTGGGGAAGTTCCTTCCAGTTACTCAGAGGGAGGATCTTCAAAGGCAGTTTTAGCGCCTCTGGCAAGGATCTATGTCTGTCACTCAGTACGAGACCAGGTTCATCACTCTAGCTCGGTATGCTATTACGATACACCCCACTGATCATGAGAGAGTGAGGAGGTTTATTGAGGGTTTGGCTCAGCCCATTAGGCTTCAGATGGCCAAGGAGTCAAGTGTTGATATTTCATTCCAGGATGCGGCCAGGAGGATTCAGATGATTATGTCACAGGGTGGTGGTCAGGGGGCTGACAAGAGGCCCCATCACTTCAGTCGATTCAGTGGAGCCTCAACTAGGGGCAGGGATTTTTTCGGCAGAGGTCATCCTCCCAGACCCTATCAGTCGGCACTTCAGGTAGCTCACAGTGCACTTCCAGCTCCTATTAGTGCACCACCAGCACCTATCAGTGCACCGCCGCTTCAGAGCTTCCAGAGTCATTATCAGGGTCGACAGGGCCAGTTCTAGAGTCAGCAGCCATATCAGCATAGGCCTTGTTATTATTGCGGTGGTTTGGGTCATATTTCTAGGTTTTGCTCCCGAGGTTTTGGTGGGTCTCAGTATCAGGGTTCCCATGCCATGGTTCCCGCATCAGGCGCACCCCCACCCCCTCATCCAGCTAGAGGTGGTGGTCGGGGTGCCAGAGGTGGAGGTCAGACTCATTGAGGTGGAGGACATGCCACGAGAGGTAGAGTCAGGCCGCAGTAGGTCGACCCTAAGATTTTCAGGTTGGAGAGGCTCGACCCGGTGCTATGCTTTTCCTGCCAGGCCTGATGCTGAGGCTTCTTATGTAGTTATTATAGGTACGATTTCAGTTTGCTGCCGAGAAGCTTCAGTGTTATTTCATCCGGGTTCTACATTCTCCTATATGTCTTCATATTTTGCCCCTTATTTGAGTATGCCCTGTAATTCCTTGAGTATTGATGTGCATGTGTCTACATCGGTGGGTGATTCTATAGTGGTAGATCGAGTCTACCGTTCTTGCCTAGTAGTTATTGGTGGTGTGGAGACTCAGGTTGATCTTTTGCTTCTTGATATGGTTGACTTTGATGTTATATTGGGGATGCATTGGTTATCCCCCTATTATACTATTATGGACTGTCATGCCAAGACAATGACCTTGGCCTTGCCAGGGGTACGTCATTTGGAGTGGACGGGGACTCCTAATCATTATTCTGGTAGATTTATTTCATATATGAAGGCTCGACGCATGGTCAAGAAGGGTTGTTTGGCCTATCTGGCCTATGTTCGTGATTCTAGCACTGAGGTTCCTTCCCTAGAGTCTGTGCCTGTGATTTGTAAGTTTCCAGAAGTACTCCCTGCTGACCTGCCGGGTATGCCACCTGACAGGGATATTGAATTTTGTATTGAGTTAGCTCAGGGCACCCAGCCTATTTCTAATCCGCTATATTGTACGGCCCCGCCAGAGTTGAAGGATCAGTTGCAGGATTTGTTGGATAAAGGCTTCATTAGGCCTAGTGTTTCTCCTTGGGGTGCTCCAGTATTGTTTGTCAAGAAGAAAGATGGCTCGATGAGGATGTGTATTGACTACCGGCAGTTGAATAAGGTTACTATTAAGAACAAGTATCCTTTGCCGAGGATTGATGATTTATTCGACCAGCTTCAGGGTGCTTCAATGTTTTCCAATATTGACTTGAGATCTGGTTACCATCAGTTGAGGATTAAGTCATTTGATGTCCCTAAGACAGCCTTTTGCACCCGTTATGGGCATTATGAGTTCTTGGTGATGTCATTTGGGCTGACAAATGCCCCCGCTGCTTTTATGGAGTTGATGAACCGAGTGTTCAAGCCTTATTTGGACTCGTTCGTGATTGTTTTCATTGATGATATATTGATATATTCTCGCAGTCGAGAGGAGCATGAGAAGCACCTTAAAGTCATCCTCCAGACTTTGAGGGATAGTCAGTTGTATGCCAAATTTTCCAAGTGTGAGTTCTGGTTGAGTTCAGTTGCATTTCTAGGCCATGTGGTATCGTTAGATGGTTTTCAGGTGGATCCCAAGAAGATTTCAGCAGTCAGAGATTGGCCTAGACCCACCTCAGCTACAAAGATCCGGAGTTTCTTGGGCTTAGCAGGATATTATCTCCGGTTTATGGAGGGCTTTTCATCCATTGTAGCCCCGATGACCAGGTTGCCTCAGAAGAGTGCTCAATTCAGGTGGTTGGATGAGTGTGAGGTGAGCTTTCAGAAGCTCAAGACAGCCTTGACCACGTCACCTGTGTTAGTTCTACCCACAAGTTGAGGACCGTATACCGTGTATTGTGATGCTTCACGGGTTGGGCTTGGTGCAGTGTTGATGCAGGATGGCAAGGTTATAGCCTATGCTTCTCGTCAGTTGAGGGTTTATGAGAAGATCTATCCAGTTCATGACTTGGAGTTAGCAGCGATTGTGCATGCATTGAAGATTTGGAGGCATTATTTGTATGGTGTGCCATAAGAGGTGTTCACGGATCATAAGATCTTACAGTATCTATTTAAACAGAAGGAGTTGAACATGAGGCAGAGGAGGTGGTTAGAGTTGCTGAAGGATTATGATATTACCATTCTTTATCATCCGGGGAAGGCCAATGTGGTGGCCGATGCTTTGAGCCGGAAGTCAGCCAGTATGGGTAGTCTTGCCTATTTATCAGTCAGAGAGCGACCTCTTTCTATGGATGTTCAGGCTTTAGCCAACCGATTTGTGAGATTGGAGGTTTCTGATACTGGTAGTGTTTTGGCCCATACCATGGCTGTTGTTCATTGTATGACCGTATTCGGGCCAGGCAGTATGATGATCGCCATTTTATGTGTTCTTAGGGATAGAGTCAGGCACAGAGATGCCAAGAAGGTTACGGTTGATGATGAGGGAGTTTTGAGGATGCAGTGTCGTATTTGTGTACCTGATGTGGATGGTATTCGTGGGTTGATACTTCAGGAGGCCCATAGTTCCCCGTATTCTATTCATCCGGTCACTACAAAGATGTACCAGGAATTGCGGCTGCATTATTGGCGGCGGAGGATGAAGAAGGATATTGTAGCTTATGTAGCTCGGAGCTTGAACTGTCAGCAGGTTAAGTGCGAGCACCAGAGACCCGGTGGTTTGATGCAGCAGATTAAAATTCTCGAGTGGAAGTGGGAGCATATCACCATGGACTTTGTAGTTGGACTCCTACGGACTCAGAGGATGTTTGATGCAGTATGGGTCATCGTGGATAGGCTGACCAAGTCAACGCACTTCATCCCAGTATCGGTTTCGTATTCAATAGAGAAGTTGTTAAGGATCTATATGAGAGATATTGTTAGACTGCATGGTGTGCCCATATCCATTATATCAGACCAAGGTACTTAGTTTACCTCCCATTTCTGGAGAGTATTTTAGCAAGAGTTGGGCACACAGATTGATTTGAACATAACATTTCATCCTCAGACGGACGGGCGGTCCGAACATACTATTCAAATTTTGGAGGATATGTTGTGAGCTTGTGTCATTGACTTTGGTGGTTCATGGGACCAGTTCTTGTGTTTAGCTGAGTTTGCCTACAACAACAGCTATCAGTCGAGCATTCAGATGGCTCCGTATGAGGCGTTGTATGGTAGGAGGTGTTGGTCTCTATTAGGATGGTTTGAGCTAGGAGAGGCTAGATTGTTGGGTTCTGAGTTAGTCCAGGATGCCTTGGACAAGGTGAAAATCATTCAGGATACACTTCGTACAGCTCAGTCCAGGCAGAAGAGTTATGCGGATCGCAGAGTTCGAGATTTGGCATTTATGATAGGAGACCGGGTATTTCTTCGAGTGTCGCCCATGAAGGGCATGATGAGATTCGGGAAGAAGGGAAAGTTGAGACCTAGGTACATTGGTCCATTTGAGGTACTGGATAAGGTAGGAGAGGTGGCCTACAGACTTGCCTTGCCACCTAGTTTGTCAGCCGTGCCTTCGGTATTTCACGTATCCATGCTCCGAAGGTATATTGCGGATCCATCTCATGTACTTGACTTTAGTGGTGTCCAGTTGGACAATGATTTATCTTATAAGTAGGAGCCGGTAGCCATATTAGACCGGCAAGTGCGACAGTTGAGATCGAAGATTTATCCTTCGGTTCGTGTTCAGTGGAGAGGTCAGCCTGTTGAGGCAGCTACTTGGAAGTCCGAGCCCGATATGCGGAGCCAATATCGCCACTTTTTCCCCGATTCAGGACCTTTCTATGTCCGTTCGAGGACGAACAATTGTTTTAGAGGTGGAGATTGTGATGACCCAAAAGGTCATCCTATGTAAATTTAGCAAAAAAACTGTGTTCCGAGGCCCCGAAAGCCTCCGTTAATCTCACCTTGATGTGCGTGTGTAACCCGGGCACGTAGCCGGGAAGCCTTAATGTGGAAATGTGTTAAACAGTTAAATTGATGATAATTAATTGAATAAAGTTGACTTTGGTCAAAATGTTTTGGTAAATGGACCTGGACCAGTGATTTGACGGTCCAGGAAGGTCTGTAGGAAAATATGGGACCTGGGCGTATGCCCGAAATCGAATTCCGAGGTCCCAAGTCCGAGAAATGAATTTTTGAAGAAAATTATTTTCTAAAAATAATAAAGACTTTTGAAAATGAACTTTTATGTGAAATCTGTGTTACCGAGCCCGTATTATAGTTTCGAAGCTCAAAACAAGTTCCATATGTGTTATGTAAGTTATTTGTAAAATTTGGTAAGAAACGGACTTGGTTTGACATGTTTTAGATCAAAATTGGAGAATTTGATAGTTTATGAAGTTTGAGGACATTCTATGGATTTTTGAGTTTAATTCATTATTTTTAATGTTATTTTGGTGGTTTAATTACTCGAATAAGTTCGTAGGATGATTTTTGAAGTCGTATGTATATTTGGTTTTGAGCCCCGAGGGCTCGGGTGAGTTTCGGGTAGGTGTCGGGGTGCTTAAAAGTTGAAAAATCTTGTGTTCAAATGTTGTTTCTGGTGTCTAAGATTTTACACTATGCGATCGCATAGATTGCCTCGTGATCGCACAGTGTAGTGTAAGGGGGGGTGGTTTCTGTGACTTTATGCAATCACATAGGCACTTCCGCGATCGCATAGAGTATAGGAGAGTTAGGCAGGGAGCTAGGTATTTTTCCTTCTGCGGTCGCACCAATCCGCCCGCGATCGCATAGCCAAACCCAGGGACCCTATGCGATCGCAACTCCCTTTTCGCGATCGCAGTGCGCGTGACTCAGGCCTCCATGCGATTGCAACTCCCTTTCCGCGATCACATAGAGCTAATTCGTCCAGTTATTTAAAAAGGCAAAATAGAATACCATTACGGGATTCTCACATTCTTTCACCATTTTCTTCTTCTTCACTCTTCTTGGGCGATTCTTAGGAGACCATTCCACCATAGCTTCATAGGTAAGTGTTCTTAACTCTAATTTCTTCCATTTTTCTTCATCAATCACTAGATTCTAGGTCTAAAAACATGAAATCAAGGGTGGTAATTGGGGGTTTTGGGTAGAGTTAGGGCTTTTGGAAATTTTGGGAATTCAACCTCATTTTGGAGTCAGATTTCAAAGCAAATTGTATATTCGGGTTCATGGGGGTTATCAGGTTTTGGTCTGAACCTCGAGTTTGGACCAAGCGGGCCCGGGGTCGAATTTTGGTATTTTTGGAAGAATTATGGGAAATGTATAATTAGTCTTTGGGATTGAGTTATTGATTAATTATTGATGTTATTAAGTCAATTATGTCTAGATATTATCGTTTCGGAGTCGGATTCAAGAGGAAAGGCCGTGATTGAGGCTTGACTTGCATTCTTGTAGCCGAGGTAAGTGTTTGGCCTAACCTTAGCTTGAGGGATTAGGTATAGAGTCTTATTTGCTATTTGTAATTCATGTCCAACGTATAAGTGAGGTGAGGGGTACCTATATGTTTTAGTCAAGCATGCCCATGAGTCAAATTTTGATGAGTTATTAAATGTTCTTCGATATTCTCTGTGCTGTGAATTATTTGGAACCTTGGAAGTGGTACCTTGAGGTTATTCATGACGTGGAAAGTTATTGATTATGTGTTCGGTCAAGGATTTTACTGTTGACATTATACTTCTGAGGGAGATTGGTTATAGCCGAGTCCCTTGCCGATAGAATTTTGTTGATTATTTCTGTACATTTAAAATGTCGTATTGTTAAACTTTCATATCAATTTTTGTTTTTATACTCATCATGCATTAGGGAACATTCCGTGACGATGATTATTACTTATGCACGAGGGAACATTCCGTGCCGATGATTATTATTTATGCACGAGGGAACATTCTGTGCCGATGATTATTATTTATGCACGAGGGGACATTCCGTGCCGATTGATTATTATTTATGCACGAGGGGACATTCCGTGCCGATTCATTAGTATTTATGCACGAGGGGACATTCTGTGCCGTGTGATTTTGAGGCTATGCACGAGGGGTCATGTCGTGCCTTCTCCTGTCTATCTTGTTTCGGGTTGTTATTTCCCGTTTTACTACATTTTCGTCAGTACTTGATTCTATTGTTTTAGCAAGTTTTTCCCCTCTTACCCCCAGCATGTTCTTCCCCGTAACTGTATTCTTGTTTATTTTCTGCTATACAATTGAACTACACAGGTACAATTTGTTGTCGTGCCCTAGCCTCGTCACTACTTCGCCGAGGTTAGGCTCGGCACTTACTTAATACATGGGGTCGGTTGTACTGATGCTACACCTGCATTTCTTTATGCTGTGCAGATTACGCAGCCGGACCCAGTGGACATCGTTAGGGGGAGTGTCCTTCAGTCCATTCCAGACGACACTAAGGTAGTTCCGCAGGCGTTCGTGGATCTCGACGTCACTGTCTATCTTTCATTCTGTCATCTATGTGTTTCCAGACAGATATATTATTTTATTTCAACCTATTGTTTTTAGCTAAATCATAGACTGGTTCGTGAAGTTGTGACTCCATTTCTGGGTTTTCTATTTAAAGGGATTTCTTCGTTATTAGCTATTTTTATTTTGATTTTGTTAATGCTTCCGCACTTATCTCAATTATATAGTCAGTGTTTGTTATTTTCACTTGTTAATAAATCAATTCAGTTAACACGTTGGCTTGCTTAGCGGGTGCAACGTTAGGCGCCATCACGGCCTGAAGGTGAGATTTCGGGTCGTGACATCTCTCACTCTCACAATTAAAAAAAATATCTGCTCTCTCTCTCTTCTGTGTTACTTACTACTATTCTAAGTTAGGCGGCTGCAAGCCAAGGCTAACTATTGTGAATCTCCTACTTCCTGTTTGTGTTACTACTTTCTTCACTTTACTGGTATGTTATAATTTAGATTTCAGTCCTGGAACCAACAAGTTTCTATTACTGTTGTAATTTAGTATGTTTCTAATTTGCTCTTACTTATTATTCAACATGTATCTAGGATCCTGAACTCCATTCACATGTTAAGTTAGGCTTTACTTGTCAATGACCAGCATGTTTCTGTATACTTAACACCTGTGAATCCCCATGCCTATGATTGGTACATTAGTGATCATAGTCTTAGTTGTTTGGTGTTGATATGTTAATCCAGTACTTTACTGTACCCCTGATCCTCTGAACCCTTAGGATGTTTCTGATTGCATGCCTATATGTGTTTCCGCCTGCCACATGTTTGCCCTTACATGCTCTGTATTTGTCCCTCAAATCCCATTACCCCTGCTTGTGATTGTTGGACTATCCCTGGTCCTTTGTGTGATGTTGAACTTCTATTCCAATCAAGTTTCCCTCTTCAAAAAGTTTTTCTTACTTACCCTTTCTCAAAATTGTTTTCTTACTTACCCTTTTAAAAATAAAAAGCACTCTCACATATACTCTTAGAAGTCTAGGTTCTGGACCTTCGGTGTGAGCATTGGCTTGGGACCCTTGAGCTCCCTCTGAACTTTGACACACAGAGGTTGGCCATTCCACACTGTGCTTACTCTATTTTGGCTATGAAATCTGGGTGCGAGCACTGCCCGGGAGCCCGTGAGGTCCTTAGGGAACTCTGACACACCCGGATTATGAGAAGGTTGTGAAATAATACCTGACATTGAGGACTTGGATACTTGAGCCTATTCTGTAGGCTCCCTATAGTTAAATTCTTATTATTCTTTTATTTCAGTGGTGCAGTTCATATTCGATGGTCTGTAATAATTAATTGTAAACAACTCTGTGGTCAGATAGAGAAAATGGATGGGTGATATGCATGCTATAGTATAATTAAGGGTAGAGACCATGCTTCTAGGTTTATTCTCTTCATGTGCAATAGCAGCCATGTTTAGGTATACCATGTCATGCATTAGATATCATAATACTTAGGATTTATGTGTATTCATCATCTCCGCGCTTATAAATCCTGCCTATAGGATAAATAATTACAAAAAAATAAGTTGCTATTACGTGATTCTGCCCATGTTCTGAAACTTCACTAGAAGTATTGTCCTAGGATAAATAAACAACGATCATGTATCATCATGCTATACACGTAGAGATCCTGTTTTAGGTAAACAACCATTAAAAATTTGTCATCTATGCTATTCCTGAAACTGTGCATAATGCTATGATTCTATGTGCATTTAGAAATCATGTTTAAGTTATTATGCATCATGCTGCATTAGATATCATGCTATAGGATCATATCTATTTAACTGCACTTAGTCTAAATACAGATACCTAAAACAACTCCATGTTCTAAACAATTGGTAATTAGTCTTTGTACATCTTCAACGCCTAGAATCGCATGTTATTAGCTATAAACAACCTAGAGTCATTAACAAATCTGAATAAATGTTACATGTTATCCTACACTAGGGGAAGCCTTAGGTAATTAACTTAAAAAATAAAATCAGAACTGGCTTTATGACCATGTTTAACTGTCAGCATGCTTAAAACCAGTAGGCAAGCCTGACTAAGACTTCCTCTCTGAGTTATGCAATAAATCTGCCTTTGTGTTATCACCTAGATACCATGCTTTAGGATTCTGAATTAATATGGACCTTAATTATGTATGAGACATGCTGCTTATGTGTACTGAGTGTGGAGGAATACTTGAGCCTTTATCTGTTTTCTATGCTTTCCTTTATCTGCAGTCCTACTTATTTCGTTATCTGACGCCTTAGAATTTTAATTTTAAAACCCGAGGGTCTGCCTAGCACCTCCTTTTAGGATATGAGTCCTAATTTCCTCCGGGACTGATAGGAAGGGACATGTAATATCATGCAATAAAGGTCGAGACCAACACTCATTTTTAATAAACTTACGGGGTGGGAAGGGTAGAATATGGATATGATGATCGGTGCGCTAATACCACGTGTAGCCCCTCTTCGAGGAGTGATTACCGGGTATTACATTGATGTGATCCATATTATTATAAATCCGGACATCTTTTATATGCTTAGCTCATTTCTTTAAAATATCTGCATGCTTAAGACTTAAATCCCCTCTTATTTGAGCCTTTATTTGTTATTTGCTAATTGTACAAATTCATGAAACCATTTGGCCGGGAATCACACTTGTGGATCCTGAGGGGTGCCTAACACCTTCCCCTTAGGATAATTTCAAGCCATTACCCAAATCTCTTGTTAGTAACGTAGTTGTAATTGAACCCCTTAGGTGCCTTAACGCACCGTTAAAATCGTTAGGTGGCGACTCTTCAAAATATGCAAACCCCTTTCCCAAAAGAAAAGAGTTGTCCCAACAAATGTCATAAACCCTATCTCCGCGAGGAAAAAGGGGGCGCGATAGGGGTGACGTGGGATCACCCGCGGGTGTGTGTTGGAAGTGCTCAATCAGTGATTGGATCAGGTCAAAGTGAATCTTAGCACGTTCGAGGACGAACTTTTGTTTAAGAGGGGGAGATTGTGATGACCCAAAAGGTCATCCCGTATATTCTAGCTAATTTTGTGTTCCGAGGTCGTGAAAACCTACTTCTATGTCACCTCGATTTGCGTGTGCAGCCCGGGCGTGTAGCCGGAAAGCCTTTATGTGAAAAACTGATAAAAATGATAATTTTGTATTAGAAATTTGAATAAAGTTGACTTCAGTCAACGTTTTTGGTAAACGGACCCGGACCCATGATTTGACAGTCCCAAGGGTCCGAAGGAAAATATGGGACTTGGGCGTATGCCCGAAATCGAATTCAGAGGTCCCAAGTCCGAGAAATATATTTTTAAGGAAAATTATTTTCTGAAAAATATAAAGGTTTTTGAAAATGAAATTTGAGGTGAATCCTGTGATATCGGGCCCGTATTATAGTTCTGGAGTCCGGTACAGGTTCGATATGATCTATATGTGTTATCTGTGAATAAGAAATGGACTTAGTTTGACATGATTCAGACCTTAAATGCAAAACTTAATGTTTATAGAAGTTTGAGGAATTTCATGGATTTTTAGTTTAATTCATCGTTTTAGTGTTGCTTTATGTGGTTTGAAACCTCGAGCGAGTCCGTGTTAGGTTATATCACTTGTTTGTGTGGTTGGACGGGTTCCCGGGGGCCTCGGGTAAATTTTGGATGCTCATCTGATGATATTAGAACTTGGAAGACAGCTTAACCGTTGCTGGTTATGGTGTCTCGCACCTGCGATAGACCTTCCGCAGGTGTGGCGAGGAGTTCGCAGGTGCGGACTTGGCCCAATCCCCCAGTCCTCGCATATGCTTTCTGTTTTCCGCATATGCGGAGCCACATGTGCGACCCCAAGCCTTTTAGTGGGTTTTCGCACCTGCGATGGTATTTCCGCAGGTGCGGTCCGAGGGGCGCATGTGCGGATATTGCTTGGCAATTATATTAGATTGGAGGGCTTAAGCCTATTTTGACCATTTCGAATTTTAGAGCTCGGTAAGGGCGATTTTTGAAAATATTTGCACCTGGGTACTTGGGTAAGTGATTTCTAACCTATAGGCCAATTTCCACGATTCCTAACTTAAATCCGGTCTTTAGAATTCGAATTTGGGTGGAAGATTTGGGGAAAATTTGATAAACTTCATAGACCAAATTAATTAGTTTTGATTGGGTTTTTGACCTCCGATTTGAGAGATTTTTATAAGTTTAGACTCGTGAGTGAATGGGTGTCCGGAAAATATAATTTTTACCCGATTCGGAGACGTGGGCCTGGGGAACTTTATGGGCGAATTTCCTAATTTCGCGTATTAGCTTCGAACTTATTAGTTATTTTGTTTCCTTGAGATGATATTTACTCTATGCAATCAAATTGTCTAGATTTGGGCCACCCGGAGTTGGGTACTCGTGGCAAGAGCGTGGTATTGAGTTGATTAGCGCAATCAAGGTAAGTATCTTGCCTAACCTTGTGTGGGGGAACTACCCCTTAGGATTGAGTCTTCTAGTTGTAGTCCGCGTACGAGAGGTGACGACTGCGTACTTGGACTTATTTGCAAATAGATTGCCCTAGGGGATTTCTAGGTCTTTATGTTCCTTGCCTGTGAATTGAAATTGCTATATTTAAATTCCTGATTTCTAGTTTCATCTCTCCCTGCTCAAATTAGAAGTACTTGCCTAGCATTCCTTGTTTTTTATATGATCTTAATTGACTTAAATGAAGACTTTGTTTTTCAAATATTATATCTTTCTTCATACGCTGCCTATGTGACTAAAACTAGTATAATCTTGCCCTATAAATGTCTAACAAGTAATTGGAATATCTATACGTTGGTCAAACATGCCCGTGAGTAATACATTGTGATTTAAATGATTTTCCTCTTAAGTACTACGTAGGTTTAATTGATGACCGCCCATGTTGATGGTATTCTTTGACGTTTCCTATTTACTGAGCATTTGTTCAAACTGAGTTTATTCAATGAAGCTAATTGTCTAAGTGAGATTGGTTATAGTTGATTCCCTTGCCGCGAAGATTTGGTTTCTTGGTTGCGAACTTGAATATATAGAATCATTGCTATATTTGTCTTGTTTTCCTCTAGTTATGTTGTTTTCTCTTTGTGCTCGGCATTCCTTTCAGTGTCTACTTCTTATGAGTGAGCTTTTACCATTATTGTGATTTAAGTCTTTGTATTGATTTGCTCATCGCACTTTGCATTCGGTCTTATTTGCTTTTGCGCTGGTTGTGGCAATATATGTTGTTTCTGTCGCATTCTGGTTGTTTTCCTCAGTGGCTACATTGCATATTTAAATGGGACTATGGATCTAGATCCGGGGGCTTTTCCCCTGCACTGCACTGCATATTTAAATTGGGACTACGGACAGAGATCCGGGAGCTTTTCCTCTGTAATGCAAAACATACTTAAATTGGGACTACGAACAGAGATCCGGGAGCTTTCCCCCTGTACTGAATCACATATTTAAATTGGTACTACGGACAGAGATCCGGGAGCTTTCCCCCTGTTCTGCATCGCATATTTAAATTGGGACTATGGACGAGATTCCGGGAGCTTCTCCCTGTACTGCATTGCATGACAAATTCTGAGTTGCGGACTGAGTTCCGGTGGTTTTATCATTGAGGAGATTTGGATCGAGGAATATATATATATATTGAAAAGTATAGCTGAAAATCAATTATATCCAGGAAAAGTTATGTCTGAAGGACTTCTATTTCGAAATTATATTTGAAAAGTATTTGTCTTGCAGAAAAATGATATTTGAAAGATTAGTATTTGGGAAAATATATTTGAACATCACATATTTTGATGATATTTGAAAGAGCAGTATNATATATATATATATATTGAAAAGTATAGCTGAAAAGCAATTATCTCCAGTAAAAGTTATGTCTGAAGGACTTCTATTTCGAAAGTATATTTGAAAAGTATTTGTCTTGCAGAAAAATGATATTTGAAAGAGCAGTATTTGGGAAAGTATATTTTGAACATCACGTGTTTTGATGATATTTGAAAGATTAGTATTTGGGAATATATATTTGAACACCACGTATTTGAAGAGACTATTTTTTTAAAGATTTCTCTTTATAAAAATATATAAATATACATTTAGAGAAAGTATATTCAAAGAAGAAATTCCCTATTCCGAAATGATTATATCTTTAAAGTTTTCAAAATAAACTCACGATTTAAAGGTTTTCACTCGAAGGTTTGACCAGTTCTATGGAGTTTATTGGTTAAGGCCTGACGTGAATAAATTGATGCAGTGCTGAGTCGCTAGTGTTTTTATTGGGTTGTTGTTCCCGCCAATTGGATTGCATTATTTCCATTCTCTTTGTGTATTTCTATTATGATGTTCGTTGATCGTAATTATTGAATTTTCTTCCATATTATTCGATCGTATCGTTAATTATATTGAAAAATCTTTAGATAGATATTATGTTTCTGTCACGCCCCAAACTAGGGGAGGAACGACTGGCACTCGATACTGTATTTGATCGAGTTACCCACTAAACATACTAGCTAACTAAACTGGGGGTCCAACAGCTCGGGCAGCACAACATCTGAAATGCTAAGTCTGGAACGTTAAGGTCATGACCTGAATAACAATAATCCATATAAACAAAGGTAGACAAGCCAAAATAATAAAGTACTAGCTGGCCGACGAGGCCGCGACTGAAGACATACATGCCTACACAAATATATATATACATGCCAAGCCTATGGGCTGCAGACTGAAAGCTGCAAAAAGAAACCCAGAATACTGTGTCCACAATAGCCTCTAAGAGTGTCATAAGCACTGTCGGTAAAAGGCCCCGACTATATCCAAACTGTAGCACAAAAGTAACCATCCTGTGAAAGGCCCAGGAAGAGGTGGAGCTTACCAACTCATAGCTGAACCCCGAAATCCTAGCGGAGGGGTCGATCAGAGTCCCTATCTGGACCTGCACGCACGAAACAAAAATGCAGTGTCCCCAGGCAACGGGACATCAGCACGAATAAAAATGTACGGTTATGTAAGGTAGAAAGTAGAATCATACATAGCTGATGTAAAAAGGGTAATAGAGTTACCATCTGACAGTGAAACTCTGATAGCCTCCATGGCCGTTATTACCTCATAGTAATCAAATATGCATGGTGTGCTCGTGTAAGCGTATGTCGTGAATACATATATATTGATGCAAATGCATGACATACCCAACCAAATGCTAGCAATGGATGTCTCTCCCGGTAGTTAACCGGTATCATATTGCCAACCTGTGGCCATCTGTACAATATATATAGTCTTTAAGGCAAATAGTCCCCTTACCTCAGATTATAGCTCGAAGTCCATGCATAATATGTCATGTATGATATGAACTTTGAATGCACATAATAGGCCATAACAAGAACATAGCCAATCTTGGCTCATTGGTACTCTTATTGTCATAATCTCATAATCACCTTCGTATCGCATACAAATGTCTCGGTGAACCTCATATGTTTTTTGAATAAGCTTGAAAACTGAACTCGACTTTTAGAAAGATAACTTAACTCTGAAGATGTTCATAAAAAGTTTAAGGTGGTTCACTTAGTCCTTATACCTGATTTCTTGATAATTAGTAAAAGAAAGTATTTCAAAAATCAAGTGTTTTAGTAGTTTAAACATAAAAATTATATTTGAGATTTTTATAAATGGAGTATCATTTTAGAGATTTTTAAAATACACTTTAACAAGGAAGAATGACTGATCGCAAATACTAAATGCCTTTATTTTTAAGTCACACAACCCAAAGACGAATAAGAATTCATATATATGGACATATAGTTAAGAAAGCCGAAAAAATGACATATATAGATATTGAATACCCTATTTAACCGAACGAGTGAAATATCAACCTAATAGCATCATGAAAATACTTCAGCTACGATCCCAATGCCTTTCTCAGAAGGTCTTCCTAGTAATAGAATAGTAAAATACCACATTTGGCATCTTAGGAATTTTCCAGAATTCGTGCTAAAAGGAAGGACGGAGCTTAGCCTTAACATACCTTTCCAACGAACGTCTGAATGCCGGTAGTTCCTTCACGAACGTTGTTCCTCACGTCCTAATGTTCACAAACACTATATATATTTAGCTTATACGCACCTATAAACAGTTTATAATTGAGTTTAAATCGGCAGATTTTCCATATGACCCTAACTTGACGAAACGTCCTTAGAAATTTGTAAAAACGATCATAAAAGAGTCCGAAGATGATTACTTTGGCAAACCAAGTATAAAGATTTAAGAACCATTGCAAAGCATAGAGATTGCGTTTCTAGGCACGGGGGCAAACTTTAACGATAGAAATTGTTAAAAATGCACCTTAATCACTCAAGAACACCATGGAACCCGTTCTTCAGCTTTCTCACTGTTTTGGGACGAAGATGAAATGTTTTGGGGTCTTAAAAGTCGGATTTTCCGACTTATACTACTTGTTTGACCCGACCCGGTTCGTGACCCGGTTTTAGCCCGTACAGTCTGTGGTGAAACAGTCATAACTTCTTACTCCGATGTTGGTTTGATGTGAGGTTTTTTTGGTTGAGAACTAGACTCGTAGTCCTTCTATTAGGTAGGTTGTGGGTCCCATTATTTATATATTGGGATACATGATCTGATACATTTGTCCCAAAGTTTAGAAAATTTATTAGAGAAATTTACGATAACTTTTGCCGACCTTTATTTCGCAACTTGCTTGACTCCAAAATGTAACATGTGACCAGTGTGATATTATAATACCTCATAACACATTATTATTATCATATTATACACTCTTAGTCTTATCCTACAGGTGCAAGTTAACTTAAACCTTCCGAGCGCGCGGGGTGCTACCCGAGCCATTTCTTTAACCACGAACCTTTTTTTAAGGGATTCCTTTGACCTAAAGCTTTAGTTTAGTTCCTTGATATTACCACACATTTTCAGTCTTATTCTCCTAATGTGCTATACCCAATCAGATATACCTATATAAACAATGCCACGTTACATATATTACGTAAGAGAAGAGAAAAAAACACATGAGGTCTCACAGTCCCCCCCCCCCCTTAGAACATTCGTCCGCGAATGGGTCACGTCAATTCCTTGGTTTCATTTCCTTTATGCTTATATGTTATTTTCAAGGTTATATTTGTTAATTTTCAAAGTATAAATCAAATTATGAAGATTCCAACTACTAGGCTTCATATAGCTATCTCACAATAAGAAATTTAAATTGCACTTTCAAGTCATTTAAAATCCAATTAAGTTGTTGTAAAGAAATAATTTCCAATTATTTAAATGTGACTCACCTTACGTCGTAAATAGGTGGGGGTACTTCTTCCTCACTTCCTCCTCAGCTTCCAGGTCATTTCCTCGATGTTGTTATTTCGCCATAACACTTTCACGGAAGCCACTTCTTTAGTTCGAATCTTTCTTACCTGCCGATCTAAAATAGCTACTGGTACCTCTGCATAAGATAATTCTTCAGCAATGTGAATATCCTCAATGGGCGTAATACGTGAAGGATCTCCAATGCACTTCCACAACATAGATACATGAAACACACGATGTACTGCTTCCATTTCTGAAGGCAAATTAAGCTCGTACGCCACCCTACCAATCCTCCGAATAATCTTATACGGTCCAACATACCTGGGGCTGAGCTTCCCGTTCTTTCCAAATCACATGACGCCCTTCATAGGCGATACTTTCAGGAAAACCCAATCTTCCACATCAAACTCTAAGTCTCGTCGTCGAACATCTGCATAAGACTTTTGCTGACTTTGTGTTGTACGCAGCCGGTCTTTAATAATTTTTACCTTTTCCATTGCTTGCTGGACTAAATTAGGACCTAGCAACTCTGCTTCCCTGACCTCGAACCAACCGATCGGCGACCTACACTTCCGCCCGTATAGTGCTTCGTAAGGAGCCATCTGAATACTTGCTTGGAAGCTGTTATTATAAGAGAACTCAATAAGAGGTAGATGATCATCCCAACTTCCTTTAAAATCTAGCATGCAGGCACGTAACATATCCTCAACTATCTGAATAGTACGCTCTGCCTGTCCATCCGTTTGCGGATGAAAAGCAGTTCTAAGATTTACCTGCGTGCCTAGACCCTTCTGAAAAGATTTCCAAAAATGTGTTTTAAATTGATCCCCTCGATCAGAGATAATAGATAATGGCACTGCGTGAAGGCGAACAATCTCTTGAATGTAAAGCTTGGCATAATCCTCGGCTGAATATGTCGTCCTGACTAGCAGGAAATGCACAGATTTTGTAAGCCTATCAATAATTACCCAAATAGAATCATAACTCCGTGGAGTGTGAGACAAACCAGTGATGAAATCCATATTTATCATGTCCCATTTCCATTATGGAAGCTCAATATACTGAGTTAGGCCTCCAGGCCTCTGATGTTCGGCTTTAATTTGCTGGAAGTTGGGACATTGGGCTACCATCTCCGCGATATATTTTTTCATTCCATTCCACCAATAGATCTGCCGAAGGTCTCGATACATCTTTGTCGCTCAGGGGTGAACTGCATATCTAGAATAATGGGCCTCCGAAAGAATCTTTGCGCGGAGCTCTCCGACTGTTGGTACACATAAGCGGCCCTAGTATCTAAGAACTCCATCTCCAGTTAGCTCAAATAAAGGTTGTCGCTGCTGTGGAATACTTTCCCTCAGTTTTATAAGCTCAGGATCCTCGTGTTGTCGCTCTTTCACTTCAATAACAAAAGAAGATTTTGCCGTATTTTGAACGAGAATGCGTCCACCCTCTGCGTCTACCAATTGCACCTGCAAACTAGCTAGCTGGCATAGATATTTAGTCATCTTGACCTTATCAGCTTCAAAATGGCTTAAACTGCCCATGGACTTCTGGCTAAGGGCATCAACAACAATATTAGCTTTGCCGGGATGATATAAAATATCAACATATAGTCCTTTAGTAATTCTAGCCATCTTCTTTGTCGTAGGTTCAACTCCCTCTGTTTAAATAAATACTGAAGGCTCTGGTGGTCGGTTAAAACATCAATATGAACGCCATATAGATAATGCCGCCAAATCTTTACGGCAAATACAACTGCGGCTAACTCAAAATCGTGCGTAGGATAGTTCTGTTCATGTTTCCGCAACTGTCTGCAAGCGTACACGATAACCTTACCATGATGCATAAGAACACAACCTAGGCCAATTCTCGAGGCATCAAAATATACAACACAACTCTCGGTGCCATCCGGAAGAGTCAAGACAGGTGCCGTAGTAAGCCTTTTCTTTAGCTCCTGAAGACTTTGTTCACATGCCTCAGTCCACTGAAACTTAGCTCCCTTATGTGTCAGTTTCGTCAATGGTGCAGAGATAGAGGAAAATCCCTCCACAAACCTTCGGTAATACCCTGCCAAGCCTAAAGAGCTACGAACCTCTATCGGACTCAAGGGCCTCGGCCAAGTCATCACAACTTCAATCTTTTGTCCATCAACCTTGATACCATCGACGGTAATAACATGACAAAGAAAAGATACAGAAGTTAGCCAAAATTCACATTTAGAGAATTTAGCATATAACCTGTAGTCCTGGAGAGTCTGCAATACAGCTCGCAAGTGGTCAAGCATGCTCGGCTTCCGATCGTGAATATATCAGGATGTCGTCAATAAACACAATCACAAATTCATCAAAGAATGGTTTGAATACCCGGCTCATAAGATGCATAAAGGCTGCTGGGGCATTTGTAAGCCCGAAAGACATGACAAGGAATTCAAAATGGCCATACCTCGTCCTAAATGCTGTTTTTGGGATAATAATATCCCTGACTCATAGCTGATGATAACCGGATCGCAAGTCGATCATAGAAAAAAATTTGGCACCTTGTAACTGGTCGAATACGTCATCAATCCGTAGAAGAGGATACTTATTCTTGATAGTGACTTTATTTAGTTACCTGTAGTCAATACATATCCGCAAGGAGCCATCTTTCTTTCGAACAAAGAGCACCGGAGCACCCCATGGGGATGTACTTGGCCTAATAAAGCCTTTACCGAGCAAGTCCTTTAGTTGTTCCTTCAACTCCCTTAGCTCTGCAGGAGCCATTCTGTAGGGAGGAATGGATATAGGTTGCGTATCAGGAAGCAAATCTATAGCGAAATCGATTTCCCTTTCGGGGAGAATTCCTGGAAGCTCGTCAGGGAATACCGTCGGGAATTAATTCACACTAGGAATCGACTGAAGAGTCGCTGGCTCCTTATCTATATCCCTGACATGAACCAGATGGTATATACAACCTTTAGCAATAAAAATCCGAGCCCTATGGTATGAAATAAACTTACCCTTGGGTGTGGCTGCATTATCTTTCCATTCAAGGACAGGCTCACCAGGAAAATGAAATCGGACCAACTTTGCACGACAATCAATATTAGCATAACAAGCTGCCAACCAATCCATACCCATAATGACATCGAAGTCTAGCACAACCAATTCAACTAAATCAGCAAAAGTTGGAGGGTCATTAATTAACACTGTACAACCTCGATAGACATTATTAACTACAATAGAGTCGCCAACTGACGTAGATACCTCAACTGACTGTGGCAACAACTCATCTCATGTCAAGCTTACCAGCAATAAATGGAGTAATATATGAAAATGTAGATCCAGTATCTATCAATGCATAAATGGCATGATAATGTATTGTCAATGCACCTGTGACAACGTCCGGGGATGGCTCTGAATCCTGTCAGCCTGTGACTGCATAAAAGCGGTTCTGGCCACCACTAGAACCTGAGGTGTTTCCTCCACCTCTCCCCCTATCATGACCCTGAGTAGACTGTGGACCTGGTCGGGGAGCATGGACTGAGGGCGAAGAGGCTGATGTGGATCCTGAAGGCTCAGCCGGTGCACCTCTGCCTAACCCTGGGCACTGGCTAATAAAATTTCCTATCTACCCACAATGGTAACATCCACTCGAACCCTGTCTACACTGCCTGGTGTGCAGCTTACCGCACTGAGTACATGGGAGAGTAGGTTGTCTCATCTGTGCGGAACGCTCGTGTCGACGGCCCTCAGGTTGGGCCTGAGCTCTGCCCCAGTCCTGATTGAATATAACAATCAAATCGCTGGCCCTGTATCTGTGGTGGGAAATTACCTGCTAACCGAGGTTGATATCGATGGAATGGGGGACTAAAATCACCCTGTGGCTCCATATTACACCTCATAGTACGATCCCTCTTACTTTGCTCCCTATCCCTGTGAGTATCACGAATCCGACGGGAAAGGTCCTGTGTAGTCTGAGCGAAAGCCTGTATGCGGGAAATATCTACATTATCCGATAGGTATGCTACCCTACAGTCTCTAATCAGATGATCCCCCAAACTATCCACATAATGATGAACTATAGCCCTCATAGTACGCACGATATCTGGTGTATACCTCACCAAAGAGTTAAACTTATGGCTATAATCCCTCACACTCATATCCCCCTGCTTCAGGATAAGAAACTGGTCAAGACGGGCTTCCCGAACCTCTCGTGGAAAATAAAGGGCTAAAAACGCCTCAGAGAAGTTCTCTCATTCTATTGGCGGAGCGTCGGGTCCTCTAGATCTCTCCCATGACTTATACCATAGGACAACTACATCACGTAGTCAAAAAGAAGCCAACTCCACAGCCTCGGTGACGTAGGCATGCATCACCCTCAATACTCTATACATATGGTCTAAAATCCTGGGGATCCTCAGTGAAACTGGATCCTGTAAATAATGGAGGGGCCAAGTGAAGAAACTCTTGTACCGTCGAGCTTCCTGTACGATCTCTCTGGGCATCTGCTCCCGACTCTAGTTGTCTCTCATGAATAGAAACCGTCCTAGTCAGCAACTGAACCGCCTCCCTCATCCCCTGCTCCCTAGTCTATGACGAGGGAACAACAGGTGCTGGAGGTCTTGTGTCTCTAGTTATCTCACGTACCAATGGAACTGGTGAGGCTGTGGGTATTGCATCTCCCTGGGCTCCAACAAGTGCTGGGGAAGCTGAAGCTAGGGGTACTAGAGACTCACTGTGTGCCTCTAAGGGAAATCTATCCCTCTGACCCGGTGGGGAATGACTGGTGCTTTCCCCCGGATCCATCCCTATATCTCGTTGTGCCATCTCCCGAGCGTAGGTAGCCTATTAGATAACAAACACAAAGCACGATTTAGATTTCATACGTTCTTATAACTTCACTCTATAGCACGATCTATTAATTGAAAGAAACGTAGCCATTCCTAAATGCCTCATAGCCTCCAGATTATAAGTGTAGTGCACAACACACCCATAAGCAATACTTTACTAGACACGGCTTGTGGACTCCCTGGGATACGACCTGCTGTGATACCAAGTTTGTCACGCCCCAAACTATGGGAGGCACGACTAGCACTCGATACTGTATTCGATCGAGTTAGCCACTAAGCATACTAGCTAACTAAACTCTGGGGCCCAATAGATCGGGCATCACAAAATCTGAAATACTAAGCCTGGACCGTTAAGTTCATGACTTGAATAACAATAAGCCATATAAACAAAAGTAGACAAGCCAAAATAATAAAGTACTAGCAGGCCGATAAGGCCGCGACTGAAGACATACATGCCTACACATACATATATACATGTCAAGCCTATGGGCTGGAGACTGAAAGTTGCAAAAAGAAATCCAGAATACTGTGTCCACAATAGCCTCTAAGAGTGTCATAAGCACTGTCAGGACAAGGCCCCGACTATATCNGACCGTTAAGGTCATGACCTGAATAACAATAAGCCATATAAACAAAGGTAGACAAGCCAAAATAATAAAGTACTAGCTGGCCGACGAGGCCGCGACTGAAGACATACATGCCTACACACATATATATACATGCCAAGCCTATGGGCTGGAGACTGAAAGCTGCAAAAAGAAACCCAGAATACTGTGTCCACAATAGCCTCTAAGAGTGTCATAAGCACTGTCAGGACAAGGCCCCGACTATATCCAAACTGTACAACAAAAGTAACCATCCTACGAAAGCTCTAGGAAAAGGTGGAGCTTACCAACTCACAACTGAACCCCGAAATCCAAGCGGAGGGGTCGATATGAGTCCCTACTTGGACCTGCATGCACGAAACAAAAATGTAGTGTCCCCAGGCAGCGGGACATCAGTCCGAATAAATATTTACTGGTATTGTAAGTCATAAAGTAGAATCATACATAGCTGATGTAAAAAGGGTAATAGAGTTACCACGTGACATTGAAACTCTGATAGCCTCCATGACCGACATCCGACCTCAAATCAAATATGCATGGTATGCTCGTGTAAGCATATTTCATGAATACATATATATTGATGCAAATGCATGACATATCCAACAAAATGTTAGGAATGGCGGTCTTTCCCGGTAGTTAACCGGTATCATATTGCCAACCTGTGGCTATCTGTACAATATATATAGTCTTTCAGGAAAATAGGCCCCTTACCTCCTATCATAGCTCGAAGTCCGTGCATAATATGCCATGTATGATATGAACTTTGAATGCACATAATAGGCCATAACAAGAACTTAGCCAATCTTGGCTCATTGGTACTCTTGTTCTCATAATTTCATAATCACCTTCGTATCGCATACAAATGTCTCGTGGAACCTCATATGTTTCTTTTTTATAAGCTTGAAAACTTAACTTGACTTTTAGAAAGATAACTTAACTCTAAAGATGTTCATAAAAAGGTTAAGGTGCTTCACTTAGTCATTATATCTGATTTCTTGATATTAGTAAAAGAAAATATTTCAAAAATCAAGTGTTTTAGTAGTTTAAACATAAAAATTATATTTGAGATTTTTAGAAATCGACGTATAACTTTAGAGATTTTTAAAATACACTTTAACAAGGAAGAAGGACTGATCGCAAAAACTAAATGCCTTTTTTTTAAGTCGCACCTGCGGTCAAAACAACCGCACCTGTGACTTTTCACTAAACTGCTTATCTCCGCACCTGCGACTCTCATTCTGCACCTGCGACTTCGCAGGTGCTGCCCACTTTCTGCATCTGCGACCTCTTCCCTGGCTGGCCAAATCTCGCACTTGCGGAGCCTCCTTCCGCTCTTGCGGGCTCGCACCTGCGATGACCCATCTGCAGGTGCGGTTACACCAGCACCAGCAACTTGAGCAGCAACACATGGGAGTGGTTAGGGGTCTGACAAAAGGCCTCGTCATTTTGGTCGGTTTAGTGGTGCCTCATCTGGAGGCAGGGATTCTTTTGATAGGGGTCATCCTCCTAGACTCTTTCAGTTAGCACTCCAGGTATCCCGCAGTGCACCACCAGCTCCTATCAGTGCACCACCGCTCCAGATTTTTCATAGTGGTTACTCCGGGTGACAGGGACAGTTTCAGGGCCAGCAGTCTCAGTAGCCGAGATCTTATTATACTTGTGGTGGCTCGGGGCACATTGCTAGATTTTTCCCCCTAGCCTCGAGTGGTTCTCAGCACCAGGGTTCCCATGCTATGATTCACGAACCAGGTGCTCCACCACCCCTATGCTAGCTAGGGGTGGAGGTCGAGGTGCCAGAAGTGGAGGCTAGAAAGTTAGAGGTAGAGGTCAGCCCGCAGTAGGTCAACCCAGAGATGTTCATATTGGTGGGTCCTGCCCCGATATTATGCTATTCCCGCCAGGCCTGAGACTGAGGCCTCCGATGCAGTCATTACAGGTATGGTTTCAGTTTGCAGCAGGGATGATTTAGTTTTATTTGACCCGGGGTCCACATATTCCTACGTGTCCTCATATTTTGCTCCATATCTGATTATGCCTCGTGATTCCCTGAGTACTCTTGTATATGTATCTACACCGGTGGGTGATTCTATTGTGGTAGATCGAGTCTACCGTTCATGTATAGTGGTTATCAGTGGTCTGGAGACCATAGTAGATCTTCTATTCCTTGATATGGTCGATTTCGATGTTATTTTGGGGATGGATTGGTTGTCCCCCTATCACGCTATTCTGGAATGTCATGCCATGACTGTGACCTTGGCCTTGCCGAGAGTGCCTCGATTGGACTGGAGAGGGGCTCATGGCCATTCTTCCAGCAGGGTTATCTCATATATGAAGGCTCAGTGCATGGTTCAAAAGGGGTTCTTGGCCTATTTGTCTTATGTTCGTGATTCTAATGCCGAGGTTCCTTCTATGGAGTCTATTCCCATAGTCCGTGAGTTTCCAGAGGTAATCCCTGCAGACCTGCCGGTATGCCACCCGAAAGGGATGTTGACTTTTGCATTGATTTAGTTTCGGGAACTCAGCCTATTTCTGTTCTGTCGTATCGTATGGCCCTGCCACGGTTAAAGGAGTTGAAAGAACAGTTGTAGGATTTTCTTGATAAAGGCTTCATTAAGCCTAGTGTCTCGCCTTGTGGTGCGCCTGTGTTGTTTGTTAAGAAGAAGGATGGGTCGATAAGGATGTGTATAGATTATCGGCAATTGAACAAATTACCATCAAGAATAAGTATCCACTACCGCGGATCGATGATTTGTTTGATCAGCTTCAGGGTGCCAAGGTATTTTCGAAGATCGATGAGATCTGGCTAACATAAGTTGAGGATTAGGGCATCCGATGTCCCTAAGATAGATTTTCATCTATTGCAGCCCCGATGACCAGGTTGGATCAGAAGGGTGCCCAGTTCAGGTGGTCAGATGAGTGTGAGGCAAGATTTCAGAAGCTCAATATAGCCTTGACCACGGCACCGGTGTTGGTTTTGCCCTCGGGTTCAGGGCCATATACTGTGTATTGTGATGCATCTCGGGTTAGACTTGATGCAGTGTTGATGCAGGATGGCAATGTTATTGCATATGCTTCACGTTAGTTGAAGATCCACGAGAAGAATTATCCAATTCATGATTTGGAGTTAGCAGCCATTGTTCACGCGCTAAAGATTTGGAGGCATTATTTATATGGCGTGTCTTGTGAGGTGTTCACGGATCACAAGAGTTTGCAATATTTGTTCAAGCAACAGGAGTGAAATTTGAGGCAGATGAGATGATTTGAGCTGTTGAAGGACTATGATATCACCATCCTATATCCTCCGGGGAAGGCCAATGTGGTGGTCGATGCTTTGAGTAGGAAGTCAGCAAGCATAGGTAGTCTTGCTTATATTCTGGTCGGAGAGAGGCTTCTTGCTTTGGATGTTCAGGCTTTAGCCAATCGATTCATGAGACTGGATGTTTCTGAGCCCGACTGTATTCTAGCTTATACAGTTGCTCGTTCTTCATTATTTGATCGTATTCGAGACCGGCAGTATGATGATCCTCATTTGTGTGTCCTAAGGGATACGGTCCGGCACGGGGATGCCAAGCAGGTTAAAGTTGGTGATGATGGAGTTCTACGGATGCAGTGTCATTTTTGTGTACCCAATGTGGATGGACTTCGTGAGTTGATATTGTAGGAGGCCCATAGTTCCCGGTATTCCATTCATCCGGTCACCGCAAAGATGTACCAGGATTTGCGGCAGCATTATTGGTGGCGAAGGATGAAGAAAGATATTGTGGCATATGTAGCACGGTGCTTGAACTATTAGCAGGTTAAGTATGAGCACCAGAGACCCGGTGGTTTGATGCAGCAGATTGAGATTCCCGAGTGGAGGTGCGAGCGTATCACCATGGATTTCGTAGTTGGGCTCCCACGGACTCAGAGGAAGTTCGATGCAGTATGGGTCATTGTGGATAGGCTGACCAAGTCAACGCATTTCATTCCTGTGGCAGTTTCCTATTCTTCAGAGATATTGGCAAAGATCTACATTAGGGAGATTGTTCGCCTTCATGGTGTGCCCATGTCTATTATTTCTGACGGAGGTATGCAGTTTACCTCGCATTTCTGGAGGGCAGCTCACCGTGATTTGGGCACGAGGGTTGAGTTGAGCACAACATTTCCTCCTCTGACGGACTGACAGTCCGAGCATACTATTCAGATTTTGGAGGATATGCTACGAGCTTGTGTCATTGACTTTGGAGGCTCTTGGGATCAGTTCTTGCCATTAGCTGATTTTGCCTACAACAATAGCTATCAGTCAAGCATTCAGATGGCTCCTTATGAGGCATTATATGGTAGGCGGTGTCGGTCGCCGGTTGGGTGGTTTGAGCCGCGAGAGGCTCGGTTGTTGGGTACGGAGTTAGTGCAGGATGCCTTGGATAAGGTTAAGATCATTCAGGAAAGACTTTGTACAGCGCAGTCCAGGAAGAAGATTTATGTCGACTGCAGAGTTTGTGATTTTGCATTCATGGTTGGGGAGCGGGTGTTGCTTCGGGTGTCGCCCATGAAGGGCGTGATGAGATTTGGGAAGAAGGGCAAGATAATCCCTAGATTCATTGGTCAATTTGAGATTCTTGACAGGGTGGGACAGACTTGCGTTGCCACCAAATTTATCAGCTGTACATCCGGTGTTTCATGTGTCTATGCTTCGGAAGTACCACGGAGATCCAGCCCATGTGTTAGATTTCAGCAGTGTCCAGTTGGACAAGGATTTGACCTATGAGGAGGAGTCGGTCGCCATATTAGACCGGCAGGTTCATCAGTTGAGATCAAAGAGTTATCCTTCAGTTCGTTTCTAGTGGAGAGGTCAGCCTGCCAAGGCAGCTACCTGGGAGTCCGAGTCCGATATGAGAGCCTTTATCCGCATCTTTTTCCTGATTCAGGTATTTTTCTATGTTCGTTCGAGGACGAACGGTTCTTTTCCAGGTGGAGAATGTGATGACCTAAAAAGTCATATCTCATTTTACAAGTCAAAAAGGTGTTCTGAGTCCTTCGAAACCTTCTTTTATTTCACCTCGTTTTGTGTGCGCAGCCGGGGCGTATAGCCGAGAAGCTTGTACATGAAAAACTGAGAAAAATGCTAGTTTTGCCTTTAAAATTAAATATAAGTTGACCTCGGTCAACATTTTGGGTAAACGGACTCGGACCCATGGTTTGACTGTCCAGGAGGGTCCGTAGGAAAATATGGGACTTGGACATATGCCCGGAATTGAATTCCAAGGTCCCAAACTCGAGAAATGAATTTTTGAAAGAAATTATTTTTTGAAAATATAAAGGGTTTTTGAAAGTTTAATTATATTTGAAATGTGTAATATCGATCCCGTATTTTGGTTTCAGAGCCCGATACTTTCAATATGATATTTATGTCATGTCTGTAAGGTTTGGTAAGAAACGGAAGTCATTTGACGTGATTCAGACCCGTAGATGTAAAATTCGATGTTTTGAAAGTTTTGGAAATTTTCATGGATTTTGGGGTTAAATTTGTTGTTTATGATGTTATTTTGGTGATTTGATTGCACGAATAAGTCCGTTAGATAATTTTGAGGTTGTGTGCATATTTGGTTTGGAGCCCCGAGGGCTCGGGTGAGTTTTGGATAGGCGTCGGAGTGTTTAAACTTATGAAAAATCTGGTTTTTGGGCTGTTTCTGGTGTCTGGGTGAGGAAGATATGTTCTTGAGCGAGAATTTTTATAATTGTGTCCCTTGCTGGGATAATGATATTTATATTGTTGTTCCCTTGCCGGGATGTTATGATTTATGACTCACATTGTTGATTTTTCCTTGCCAAACTTCTGCTATTGATATTCTTTGGGTGAGGAAGAGTGTAAAGCATGAAGGGCAATGCCGTGTGTTGATTATTGTGAGGAATATTGTAAAGCACGAAGGGTGATTCCGTGTATTTATTATTGTGAGGATGAGAGTGTAAAAGCACGAAGGGTGATGACGTACCATGTTATGATATTAAAAGCACGAATGGTGATGCCGTGCCGTTTCTATTTATTATTTGGTGAGGATGAGAGTAAAAGCACGAAGGGTGATGCCGTGCACTTGCTTTTATATTATTATTTGGTGAGGATGAGAGTAAAAGAACGAAGGGTGATGCCATACACTGTTTTCTCTATGATTGTTATTTCCTGTTGTTACTTAGACAATTGAACTATTTCCTTATTTCGTTATTTCTGTTATCCGATATTTTCTTTCCCCCAACATGTTTCCCCTTTTCCCTTGTACTTAACTGGTTACTCTTGTTGTTATTATTTTTCTTCGAATATTATTAAATAGTATAGGTTGTCTTGATTGTCGTGTCCTAGTCCCGTCACTACTTCGTCGAGGTTAGGCTCGACACTTACTCAGTACATGGGGTCGGTTGTACTGATGCTACACCTGCACATCTTTTGTTGTGCAAATCCTGGTACAGGACCCTTTGGACATTAGAGCTGGGAGGCTGCCTTCAGTCCAGTCGGAGACACCGAGGTAGTCCTGCAGGCGTCCGTAGGCCTTGGCGTCCCCTTCTACTTCTTTATTTCTGTTCTAGTTAATTCAAAAACAGATGTATTTATTTCTTTCAGACCATTACATGTATTACTCATAGATAGTCCGTGATATTGTGACTCCAAAGATCTGGGATTTGGTTATTTTGGTCATTTCAGTATTTCGTAAAAGCAGTGGATTGAGTTACAGATATATAGTCTGTTTCATTTTCATACTTTTATTTATGAAAAATATTGTATTTCACCCGTATTCGTCTAATAATAAAGGATTAATGAAAATTTGAATATTCCCGTAGGCTTGCCTAGCGGGTTCACGTTAGGCGCCACCACGGTCCCGACGGTGAGAATTTCGAGTCGTGACAACAGTGGTGGCGCGGGGTGGGGGAATGGGAGGGGAAGGTTTTGAGAGAGTTTTTAGAAATTTTGGGATGAAAATAAAAGAAATGGGGGGAACCCGTTTTTGATACTGTTATTAGAAAAAGCGACCAACTTTGGTCGCTATTTTTAGTCTGTAATTAAGTTTTGACCGTTGGCCAAAATAGAGACCAACTTTGGTCACTATTTAAAAAAATTAAATTCAATTTACTGCTAAGAAAGTAAAACAAAAGGAAAAGTTTACTAATCATGAATGCTAGTAAAAGAAAAACAAATTCAAACAATTTTATTAGTTACAGGGTCAACGGAACTGAATTACAAAATCAAGATTTACCACCATGAGGTACACTTTCCACAACTTATCAGAACAGGAAAAAGAAGAGAAAAAAAAACTTATTCACGACAAAAGATCTCATTGAACATAGCAATATGAATTAAAGTGACTAAGCTTTTGTTTCTCTTAGTTTCTGAGGGTACAATGTTTTCTGATTTCGCCTGCTTTTCCAGTAAGGACTCCAATTTTTCTCATCTTTATCATTGATTCTCCAAAATCCTTGAAGAAAGTGGATGCATAGGGATTTAGCTGGGACAAGACATAAGCTTTTGTTTGACTATCAGTAAGAAGAGTTGCATCAGATGCAAACAACCCTCTTCTTTTGCTAACCATAGTGTAATAGTCAGTGTCGAAACTCTTAAAACTTCCAGGATCCATTTCGACGATGTTGGTCACATCTCCTGTCTTGCATTTGATCTTCAAATGACCTATGTATTTTTGATCCATGTTTGGGTCCATGTCACCTTTGCCGGTGAAATTATACATGCGGCTTGAGAAGGAAAAACAATGTGACATCCCAATAGTGTGTCCTCCTGTGAATAAATAAATGTTAAGGATTTTGGTTTCTTGCATTAATTAATGTAACTCTCCCACATGTAGTTATTTTACTATAAATTTACCTGATAAAACAACAAGGTCTTTTACATTTAGGCCCAAGGAACCAAATGTTGTTTTAAGAGTAGTGAAATTATAAAAAGGAGTTGGGAGGTTTCTTAAGGCCTCTGAGAGAATTGAGACTCTTCCATCTCTTCTTCCCAATGGGACTTTCCAAGTTGGTCCATTAATCTGAAATATATAATGTTCATAGAGAAATTATATTTGAAATAATAGGACCAAATATAGTAATTAGTTACCAGTTCAACAGGATCACGGGCTGCTAAGGCTAAAATATCAGAGCAAGACACAATGCCAGGACACTCTTTCTCTAAAGCAGATTTAGCAGGATCGATTACTTGGAAACCCCTTAGGCATTGGTTTGTAATTGCATCTTTCTTAGCTTGGTTACCTTTGTTGAATTCAGTAGCACTGAACCATCACATCTCTGCATGCATTAATTATATTCGACGTGAAAAATTTTAAACAAACATACATAGGAATATGATAAATAAGGCATAAAATTACTCTAACAAAATAATCATGAAAATGCATTCTCAAAAAAGGAGCAGCGAGTGTAGGAGCATGAGAAATGTAATGAGTTGTTGCCTGTTTGACAATTGCTTCCACATTTGGACATGTTTTCTTGTAGAATCCTACTTCCACTCCTTCACAATTAGCTACTTCTAAGACCAAAAAAATTTGAAGAATGAGAAATGAAAGAAACTTTAATGTTGCCATTATCTTTTTTGGACAAATTAAAGGATGATGAAAATCTCAATCTACTTTCTTGCTTCAACTGATGATTTGCATGTCCTTTAAATAGGAAGCAGATAGTCCTTTGATTTGTATAAATGGAAGAGCTAGTATTAGAAAGTTTATTTTAACATTTAGCAGTTAGAACCTTCTAACTAAGCAATATTTAATGTCATCTTGTTGCTAATATATGCAAAATAGACTCACCAGAAAACAAAATATAATAAGAAAATAAAAAGGAAAAGACAACGAAGGGCTTTAATAAGTGTGGTTGATTTGTTAACTATATATGTTGATTCAGTACTCTATCAATCATATCAAGTGCCATCGACGCAAGAATACTCTAAGTGCAAAATGTCAGATTTAAGGCTAGTTGAACATAGTTTACCCCCAATGAATTTTGAATATTTGAAAGTCTTTACATGTTGAGGTGTATATAATTTAAATCCTTTTTCGAAACTATTTAATCAAAACATTTTTATCTTTGAAAAAGAAATGTGAAACTCTTACTTCCACCCATTTAAAAGGATAATTTTAGTAGTTTGCTTATATTTGACTTACATGACAAAAAAACTCTTTTTATTTCTAGGGCTGGGAGTATACTCTATTATATCTGAATGAATGAAGTGTCTCGCTGAAAATGAGCTCAGTTAAGGTGTGTAACTGGTTATTGGGACAACTTAAAGGGACTATTTATATATTTCGCCTTTAAACAACTCAGCACCTAAACATCGCATACTGTATTTTCTCTCGCTCACACATGCATATCACCTCTTAGTTATTGGTAAGACTATTTTTTTTTTTTTGGTGAAAGAAAATTTTTATTAATCTCAACCTGACAAAGATATTTGCACAGAATACATTTGATTTACTTGCATTTATCGTCATTCCTGATGCATTTGAGAAAGACTTGAGATCCCTTAGCATGAGCATTACTGATGCATACTCTCCTTTGCTGAATAATATCATATCATCCGCAAAGTATAAATGTGTCATTTTCAATCCCTTACATTTGGTATGATAGCTGAACTTCTTCTGTTTAGCTACATGTCCCTTTAATCTTGTAAAGTATTCCATACAAATCACAAACAATAGGGGTGAGATTGGGTCCCCTTGTCTTAGTCCTCTTTTCCCTTTTATGCTGCCATAACATCCTCCATTCAAATTTATGCTATAGCTGGTTGTAGTTATACATGCCATGATCCATCTTATAAACATTCCAGGAAAATTTAGTGCATGCATCATTTCCTCTACAAATTTTCATTCAATAGAGTCATATGCCTTCTTCAAATCCACCTTTATCAAGCAGCTTTTAGTAGTTTGTTTTCTGTTGTATAGTCTGACCAAGTCTTGACATATCAGAATATTCTGCACTATTGTCCTACCTGCCACAAAGGCACTTTGGTTCTATGAAATGATGTATGGCAGTACCAGCTTCAATTGATTATACAACATCTTAGAAATTATCTTGTATACCACATTGCAGCATGCTACTGGCCTATAATCTTCCATTGTTGCAGCACGAGAAGATTTTGGTATGAGAGTTATTACTGTACTGTTTAGAGCTTTGAGCATTCTCCCAGATTGGAAAAATTCCACCACAACAGCAGTGATATCCTCTCATACAATATTCCAGCTATCTTTAAAGAATTGGCTTCCATACCCATCTGGTCCTGGTGCCTTTGTCCCATCTATATCCCACAATGCCTCTTTGACTTCCTTATGTGGAACCCCTTTAATCAGCTGACTCCTTTGTTCTACTGAAACAATTGGTCCTTCTTGCACTATGCTGCTTACCGCATGATCTATATCCTGTTTATCAGTGCCCAGAAGGTTCATGTAGAATTTCTTAAAAGCATCAGCTACTGCATCTTTTTTTGAACAGTTTCCCATGTATGTTTTGGATGGTAAAAATTCTGGTTGCTGCTCTCTTTTCCTTGATAACCGAGTGAAAATAACTTGTATTCATGTCTCCATATTTAAGCCATTGCACCTTGCTCAGTTTCTTCATGCTTTCATCTTCTTGTTTCTCCATCTCACTAAATCTGTGCTTGTTTAACTTGAGCAATACTTTCATGAGTCTATTCAACTTTCCAACCACTTTAAATATTTGTGTCCCTTGTATTTGTTGTCTCCAGCTCCCCTCCACTCTATCTTCAGTTTAGGTGCACCTGTCATTGTTAGTGAATACCCTGTCTATTCTGCTAAGTACTCTGTCTTGTCCTTCCTATTTGTTACTCCACGTATAGAAGAAGCATGTTGATTTCAACTCTTTAAGACCACATTATTACACACACTCCTTAAACTCTTTTATTTCTGCATATGTCACCTTACTCCCTACTCTATTCTTGATTGACTATAGAGTTGAAGTCTCCCATTATTGCCCATGCCCCTATTACTTGATTAGTTATCATTCTTATATCTCTCCATAACTCAGTTCTTAGTGATTGATCATTAAATCCATACACCATTGTTACATTCATCCTCTTCCCTGTGATGCTATGAGTTATTACACTATGAAGTAGGTGTTCGGTTACCATTTCCACCTTCATAGTGAAAATCTGAGGCCTCCAAAATATCCATACCCTCCCTGCATTATGCTTCGAGTGATTTGTAGTGTAGGCCCATCATGTGCAAAGATTAAGAGCAGCTTTATTAGCCTTAGCTCTCTTAATCTTTGTTTCCAAAAGCCCAAACAATCCAACCTGCTGCCTTTGAAGGAATAAGTTGACTTCCTTCTGTTTGGTTGTTCTGTTTAGGGTCCTGGTATTCCATAAACCAATATTATTCATTAGGTAGGTGGGGTTGAGGCCCCCCAACCTACCCTGTTTGTTACCAATTCCCTTATTTTTTGTTCGTCTTTTTTTTGACTGGTCCACACCTTCTTTGCTTTCATTGTTCCTGCTTCTCACTTGTGTAACTACAGCATAAGTGTTCTGATTACTTCCTCGACTTCTCCATGCTTTCTTGCCTTGAACCACTTTCCATGTTTCATGTTCCTTGTTGTTGTTGCCTACCAAATTTTCCTTCCCCTGTGTTTCCTGTTGCTTCTCTGTATTACTCTCAATTGGATTATTATCACTTGGATCCAATCGTTGTTGTTTCTCTGGCTTCTCCATCTGATCTTTTGGATTATTATTGTATGTTCCTTTGGTGCTTCTCTCCCCTTCCTTATCTTGCATTAGTTGTTTCCTACATTCATTGATGTCACGTCCAAAATTTCCACATGCTCTATAATAGATTGGCTTCCATTCATATCTAACCTCCTGCTCTATAATTGTTCCTCATTCATTCTCAAACATGACTATGTCAGGAAATGTCTAATCTGGCTCAACTTCTAGCAGAATCCTTGCAAATTGTAATCTCTGTTTTTGTTTTGTTGCTATGTCTGCTTTCACTAGGTCGCTTATCAGCCCTGCAATTTTGTTAGGGCATTTTTTTCCCAGTACTTGATGTCCAAATTCATTAATCGAATCCACACAGGAATTTTATCAACACCTGCTTGTTAAATTTGATGTTTGGTCTCCATGGTTTAACCACCTTGGCTTTTTATCAAACATTTGAATCCCTTCCCCCATCACCTTTTCCTTATTCTCCAGTGAATGAAACCTTACTATGAATATGTGCTGACCCAAATGGTCATCCCATATATTTCTAGCTAAGTTTATGTTCTGAGGTCGTGAAAACCTCCTTCTATCTCACCTCGATTTACGTGCACAGTCCGGGCATGTAGCCGGGAAGCCTTTATGTGAAAAACTGATAATTTTATATTAGAAATTTGAATTAAGTTGACTTCATCAACGTTTTTGGTAAACGGACCCGCAACCGGACCCGTGATTTGACGATCCCGGACGGTCCGTAGGAAAATATGGGACTTAGGCATATGCCCGAAATCGAATTCCGAAGTTCCAAGTCCGAGAAATAAATTTTAAAAAGAAATTTTTTTCTGAAAATAAAAAAGGTTTTGAAAATAAAATTATATGTGAAACCTGTGGTATCGGGTCCGTATTATGGTTCCAGAGCCCAGTACAGGTTCGACATAATATTTGTGCCATAACTGTGAAGTTTGGTAAGAAACGGGCTTCAATAGATGTGATTCAGACCGTAAATGCAAAATTTAAGGTTTAAAGAAGTTTTGAGGAATTTCATTGATTTTTGGTTTAATTCATTTTTTTAGTGTTGTTTTATGTGTTGTGAAACCTCGAGCGATTCAGTATTAGGTTATATGACTTGTGTGTGTGGTTGGACGGGGTCACGGGGGCCTCAGTGTGTTTCGGATGGGCTTCGTGTCAATTCTCCCCTATTTTGCACTGTTGTTATGCTATCTGGTGTTTTCTTCTATGCGATCGCATATGCACATCAACGATCGCATAGAGTAATGTTGGCGACCCTAGTTTTACTAATCGCGATCGCATAGGACGGTTCGCGATCGTGGAAGTCCACATCCTCCTTCTCTGCATTCGCAGGTGAACTATCACGTTCACATAGTGTTTCCACTGGGGCATCAAATTATTCTTCTACGCGATCGCATTCCATGCTTCACGATCGCGTAGTGTTGCAATTTGTGAAGCAGGTAACTTCTCATACGCGATCGCACTCGAGCCTTCGGGATCGCATAGAGAACTTTGGCCAGTGTCAATTGTTCCTCTTCGCGATCGCATTACGTTCTTTGCGATCGCGATGCTTTAAGCCTGGACAACCTTCCTTTTCTTCTCCACGATCGCAATTCATTAAAAATCTCGGCAGAATATAAGTCTTCAAAAATGAGGGTTAAGCCATTTTTTAAACATATTTTGACTTCTAGAGCTCGATTCTTGGCGATTTTTGAAGGGTTTTTCACACAAATCGAATAGTTGTTTTAGTTGATTTTGAGCCGTTCGGAGGTATTTTCGCCCGAGAAGTCTATTTTGAGTACCAGGTTGTCGTCTTTGAGGTAAGTATCTTGCCTAACCTTTTGTGGGGGAACTACCCCTTAGGATTGAATCTTCCTTGTTGATTATAGTCCGAGTATGTGAGGTGACGAGTGTGTACTCGGACTTATTTGCAATTAGATTGGCCTTTTAGGATTCGTGGGTTCTTATATTATCTGTGTATGATTTGTAATTGTTATATTTGAATCTTTGGTTGTTAATTTCATCTATTTCTGTGTTAACTAGAATTATTTATTTTTGGATTCCTTCGTTGGCTACTTGATCTTACTTGACTTAGCTGAATATTCTACTTCTCTCATCATCGTGCTATATTTTCTTCCTAGCTTTCCTAACTGACTATAATTAGTGCTATCTAGCCTTATAGTTGACTAGCCGTAGTTGGAACATCTATTCGTTGGAGTCAAGCATGGCCGTGAGTCTTACATTGTGATTTATACGACTATTCCCTTAAGTTCTACTTAGGCCTAATTGTTAGACAATTATGTTATTGGTATTTCCTTAATGTTTCCTATTACTTGGCCTTTGTTGAAATTGAGTTTATTCCGTGAAGTTAACTGTTTAGTTGAGATTGGTTATAGTTGTTTCCCTTGCCAGGATTGTGTGGTTTCTCTTATTATTCCGTTGTTGATGATGTTGTTTGCCTTGTTCACTCCCTTGACGGGATGTTATGGTTTCTATTACTGTATATGCTGTTAATGATATTGTTTGTATTGTTGACTCCCTTGCCGAAATGTTGTGATTTATGGTTCGTGTTGTTGATTTTCCTTGCCAAATTGGTTTCTTGATATTGGCTGGGGGAGGAAGAGTTTAAAACACGAAGGGTGATCCCGTGTATTTATTTATTGTGAGGATGAGAGTGTAAAAGCATGAAGGGTGATTTCGTGCCATGTTTATGTTATTTAGCACGAGGGGACATTCCGTGCCATGTTTATATTATTTAGCACGAGGGGACATTCCGTGCCATGTTTATGTTATTTAGCACGAGGGGACATTCCAGAATGTCGTGTTTATGTTATTTAGCACGAGGGGACATTCTGTGCCGTGTTTATGTTATTTTAGCACAAGGGGACCATTCGTGCCGTATTTATGCATTATTATTTCTGTTGTTCATATTGCTATTTACTGCACTTGTTGAAGAGTTAATATTCCGTTGTGTTAACTTGAATATTCATACTGATCTCTTACTGCATTTATTAACAATACTTGATGTTCCTCCTGTATGGTATGGCAAGTTGAGTTACGGACTGAGTTCCGACAGATTTATCTTGAGGAAATTATGATTTCGAGATTTTATTGAAAAGCAACGGTTTCGAAATGATTATATTTGAATGACTTTTACATAGAAGGTATATTTAAAAAGCACTAGCCTTGCCTAAAATGATATTTGTGAGTCATTTATTGGGAAAGCATCTTTGGGAAGTTTCGTATTTTGAAAGAAACTATGTTTACGTAATTCTCTCTATTAAATATACCTATATCTACTTTTGGACAAAGTATGTTTTCAAAGGAAACTCTTCCATACTAAAATTATTTTATTTGCAAAAGTTTTTCATATGAACTGTTGTTTAAAGATTTCCACCAGTTTATGGATTTTAATGGCTAAGGCCCGATGTGAACAAACCGACGTAGAGATGAGTTATTGGTGTTCTCTATTGTATTGTGTTTCTGTTCGGTTTGGCTTGTTTTGTTGTCCATCATTCTGTGTATTTTTGTGTTGTTTCATGACTGATTTCTGTAATCTCCTTCCTCTTTATACTGTCATTGTTGTAAATTATTCCGTGAAATCTTAGATAGATGTAATGTTCGGTCATTTCTACATTCATGTTATTTATCTTGTAGACCAGTGGTGTCTTGAATAGTCCTCGTCACTACTCAACCGAGGTTAGTCTTGATACTTACTGGGCACCGCCGTGGTGTGCTCATACTACACTTCTGTGCATTTTTGTTTGCACAGATCCAGGTTTTGGTTGTTAGTAGCTGCGCGGATGATTGCTGAGGAGACTCAAGGTAACCTGTTGCTGCGTTCGCAGGCTTCGGAGTCACCTTCCTGTTTTTATTCAACTTTTGTAATTATTCCCAAGAAGTTGTATTTAGAAATTGTAGAAGATTCGTAGAGCAAATGACTTGTATTACCAGTTTTGGGAAAGTTTGTTCATTCAGTTGAGATTCTATATCGGGACTGTTAGTTTTCCTTTTATTATTGTTGTTATTTAGTAACGGTTAGGTTTACCTAGTCCCTAAGACTAGGTACCATCACGATACCTAACGGAGAAAATTTTGGGTCGTGACAGAATACTCCTCTGTTCACCTGAGCAATTTTATCAATTTCCAGTGATCCCCATACTCGTTTAAAGTATCCTTCCATAACTGTTTGTGGGGGATTTGACCCTAAAACGTAGCAAATTACCGCTGATTTCTAGTAGATTATCTCGTCCTTTATATCTTCCATTGTGATTTTCACATTCCCTCTCACTTGTTCCCCTCCCTTTTCCAGTTAGGTCGTATCCTTTCCTATTTTCCCCTTTTTCCTACAATTCTACTCCAATATTCCCCTGTTTATGGTGTTTTTGCATTGATGTATTTCCCAATTGATTCCGATTCACTTATCTCATCCTCCGTTTGATCTGCCCATGATTTCGTTATCGGCGTGCTTTCCACCATTGTTGATATTAACGCCAGTGTTCTCTCCAAATCCAGTGGAGCTATGCCTTGAATTGCATTGACATTTCGAAATGTCCTCGCCTCCGATGACTGTGGTACTCTTTTTAGGTCTTTTCTAATTGTATTGAGTTCTGTTGTACTCCTTCCTCCTCCAGATTTTGGTTTCCTCGCCATATCCGTTGCCTGAGAGGAGAGCTCACATTCTAGAGAGAGAAAGTTTCATTCTACAATAATTATATTAGCTTCAACTGGTAAGACTATTTTTCATATCTTTAAAGTTAAGAATTTTTGTTTCTCTATCTATCTTTTTAATCATCTTGAGCGGGTAGGAGGAAGATGAAATTCTTTTCTATCTTTCTTGTAGAGAAAAAGTTAACTTTTTAGGAAAACAAATATTTCTGAAATTTTGGTGATAATAGTGGGAGAAAAATTACTTGAAACATATCGAATAAAATAGCGACTAAACAAATGTCTGACATGTTTCATAAACTTGAATATACCGAATATCAAGTTTAGTAGCATTGATATTTTAATAAATTATATTGCTTTCAAATGCAGCAGGAGAATATACAACCAACTTCTTCGGCCCCTTGCAAATTAGTATGGTTATAATCATGTATGCTATTAGAGGCGAGTCCAAGATTAAAAATTTATGAGTTCGAATTCTAAAATTTATTACATCTACATATTTAGTTAATTTTAAAACCACCTTGATCCCGTGTAAACAAGTTTCTCCACTTGAACTAGTTTTTTTTAGTTGAGTTAGGTCCTAAATTCACGATTAAAAAGAGGGCTTGTTAGACCATAATAATTGTATACTAAACAAATTTAAATGATGGTGGAAATAGAGTTGAGGAAAATATTATTCACTAACTTCCCTATTCTTCAATTGGGTAGTAATGGATGTTAGGTCTGATTCTCGTTATTCTAATATCGTCCAAAACTAGCTACTTTGTTCTTCAATTGGGTAGTTACTGATATAAAATTGTAAAAATAGTACCGTGCTATCACTCCTAGGTTTGTATACAATATTTCGTGTTCACGCAGGGTCCGACAAAAGGTCGCACCCTAAGAGAATATAATGTAAGCAACCTACCTTAATGTAAATATTAGTGAACGATTTCACGGCTTAAACTTATGACCAAAGACAACTTAAAAGATATTGCTGAGCTTTGACAGTTTCTGTCACTTAAAAAAATAATAATGAAGTAGACTTGGAATCTGATCATATGTTAAAGATTCTTTCTTCTAGCACATGTTTCTAGCTTCCACATCTCCTTTAAATAAATTACTAAGCCATCATCAATGTCAGAGGGAGATTGAATGAAAGTGACAAAAATAAAGATACTTAACATGGCAAAGATACTAAAATCTCGATCGGAATTCGAATATAGAAGTTTATATATAGAGAGAGAGAGTAGCTAGCCGTTTGGCCATAAGTTTTAGAATTTTTGTCAAAAATATGTGTTTGTTTATAAAATTCATCTCCAATTCACCTACACATAAAATAGACTCCATTACACGTAAATAAAGTGTAATTTATCATTAAAGCATATAAAATGCAAGGGAAATAATGTACTAAACTATGAAATTATAGCCACACATCAATACCCCGCACTTAAGCATTGCTCGTCCTCGAACAATCAAACTACACTTATAGACGCAACCTTTTTAAGCAATTCCCTTAGCTCATTACACCCAAAATATTTAAAATATTCTAAGCACAAAGGTGTAACATCCTCGCTTCAAGATTTGACTTATAAATACCATACCTTATTCACAATTCACTTACTTACTCTAACATGGAGGTCAATGACATTACCTTTCCTTTATGAATCATGTGCCCTCACCCAATCAAAGAGCTTAGTTCCACACACAATGAATTTTAAGAACGTAGGAACTCAAGATAGGAAAAATTCACTCGCTCTCATAAATAACATTCATATGCCACAAACGATGCACCATATGCTTGCCCGTAGTGTAATACTCTACTAATCGAGCTCATTCAGTCTAAGATCAAGTAGGACTTTAGTTAGTTGTAATGTAGGCTGTGGGTCGGGTATGGCACATTTGGATATGAGTGACTACACTTCCCTTAAGCACTTTAATACAACAACACATATTTATGTTAAACCCAAAATTCCACCTTCACTTCAATTTATATCACCCCATACTTCTTTAAGCACAAGTATATCACTAGCCACCACCATCAAGAATTATTTTTCATACAATACAACTATTATCATTTTTCTCTCTTTTTTTTCTTTCTCTTCAGGTGGCTTTTATTGATATTTTTTTTTAAAACAATGCACATTTCTCCTTATTTCAATTGTTCCACTCAAAAGTCAATCCACCACCCCACACTTTAACTTTTTCATAATTCATCATAATTCAAGTGCTCATGAGAGGTGACAAGGTTCAAACATATGGTTAATTCAAACAAAGGGGTACGACTTGTAATGTGGTTACCAAAGAAACATGATTANGTGGGTAGCCTCAGATGATGAGGGCGATGATGCCGCTTGACTAGAGAGTTTTCTTACACCCTATTCATATTTCTTGTTGTGTCAATTTGTGTTTATGCACTGAGGACATTGCACGAAATAAGTGTGGGGTGGAAACTTTTAAATATTAGTTTTGCTTATTTTTTTTATTTATTGAGTGTCGTCTTTGTTTTAGTTTATTGATTTAGTTCTTTGTTTTAGTTAATTGTTTTTATTTGTTTTTAGTCAGAAAATATTTTTTTTAAAAACATATAGAAAAATTGGACTCTTCCTGACGATGAACCTCCTAGACAGTTTTCTTGAGGGAAGTAAGTCTAAAAAAAATACCAAAAAAAAAAATGATTTTCCTGTAGGTAGTATAGTAATTCCCCATTGGTTTTTCTTTGGGTTGCGGTTCTTTCCCAAGGATTTGCAGTAAACCGGGTGTAGTTAGTTTTAATTTTTGGTAGTAGAACCACTTGGCTATGCATTTTATTGCAACAATATCTCTTAGCTTTGTTATTCCTTGAGAAAAGTTAGTACTATGGTTGTGACGCTTAGACTCGATTTTTTACTCTAGTATAAGTACCTTAAATCGTAGATTCTTAATTTTGCTTAAGTGCTTGTCGTGATTAAACCAATTCTGAGTGAGTTATGTGCTATGTCTGTGTGAGGTTTTGTGTGTATTCTATGCATTGTATTTGATGTCTAGAACTTGCCCCATGTGCGTGCAAAGCAAAGTAGTAGTCTTGTTCAGTCTGGAAAGTGATATAGACATTTCTTTGTTAATATATATATATATATATATATTAACAAAGAAATGTCTATATCACTTTCCAGACTGAACAAGACTACTACTTTGCTTTGCACGCACATGGGGCAAGTTCTAGACATCAAATACAATGCATAGAATACACACAAAACCTCACACAGACATAGCACATAACTCACTCAGAATTGGTTTAATCACGACAAGCACTTAAGCAAAATTAAGAATCTACGATTTAAGGTACTTATACTAGAGTAAAAAATCGAGTCTAAGCGTCACAACCATAGTACTAACTTTTCTCAAGGAATAACAAAGCTAAGAGATATTGTTGCAATAAAATGCATAGCCAAGTGGTTCTACTACCAAAAATTAAAACTAACTACACCCGGTTTACTGCAAATCCTTGGGAAAGAACCGCAACCCAAAGAAAAACCAATGGGGAATTACTATACTACCTACAGGAAAATCATTTTTTTTTTTGGTATTTTTTTTAGACTTACTTCCCTCAAGAAAACTGTCTAGGAGGTTCATCGTCAGGAAGAGTCCAATTTTTCTATATGTTTTTAAAAAAAATATTTTCTGACTAAAAACAAATAAAAACAATTAACTAAAACAAAGAACTAAATCAATAAACTAAAACAAAGACGACACTCAATAAATAAAAAAAATAAGCAAAACTAATATTTAAAAGTTTCCACCCCACACTTATTTCGTGCAATGTCCTCAGTGCATAAACACAAATTGACACAACAAGAAATATGAATAGGGTGTAAGAAAACTCTCTAGTCAAGCGGCATCATCGCCCTCATCATCTGAGGCTACCCACTATTCATCATGTGCTTCCTTCTCCTCCTCATCATCATCCTCATCATCAGACTGGTCCGGCTCGGCCTTAGACTACTCAGGTGTGTTGATATCCTCATCATCCGAAAGTCTGAATCCATCACCTAGCCCAACCAGCTGCTGAGCATGAGCATTGAGCAGGAACCGTTCATCCAATAAGGTCCTCTCTTAAGTCGTGGCCGGCCGACCCCCTATCCTCAGTTGCAAATCCATCATCCCATAGAAATGTCCATAAAACTATCATCACGAGCATTGCGCTCGGCACCTGTCAATGATGACATGGCAGTCTCTTCTTTCACCCGAACACTAGTGATGTCTGTTTGTCGTAGGGGCTGATCAATGATGTGTCAAACACTTTCTCCTCATCAACCTCCTCGTGTCTTAAGAACTGAGTCCAAAATTGGCAAATGGCATTCGATCAACCTTCTTACTCGTTCTTACTAAAGACATCTGGTAGCGGATCAAATGACCCATATTTACCCTTTTGACCCATCATGAGGAAGTAGAGCACAAAAGTCCTCTCACGGCTAATGAGTGTGTCATGATTGCACGGTAGGAGTCGTGCATTTATCAATTTAAGCCACACTTGAGCCTCCACCCTCGTCTTTTTTTTGGGGAACTTCCTGTGTCGATTTGTTTTCTTATCCCATACCCAAGCTGTCGTAGAATTGACACCACAAAGCGTGTATCTCAGCTCTCTATATGTAGGACGGCGAATGAAGTAGTCCAATGGCTCCACAGGAACATCCGGAGCACCTAAAAAATTACATATGGTCATGGCTAAAACTTTTATCAATCGTCCACGAATCGGCACCAGTTGTTCAGTATCCTGTGGATCAAACCCTGCATATAATTCCCTAAATAGATTGAGATTTATATCCCCTGTGTTCTTGAATACATATCTCAACCCCAAATCATTGATTCCCCTCCAAATTGCCTAGTACTTTGCTTGCAGGCGCCGCTCATGGATAGCAGCTTCCGGATGTACATGTTTTGGCCTACATCGCATGTACCAATACTTAGTATGCGGGGGTATGCTTTTGATGCCATACTCTCATTGGCCTTGAGGTTGTGGATGCATGGCTGCTATAGCCGCCAGAGCTTGTGCTCCTTCACCTTGACCGGAAGTAGCTTCTCCCCCTTTTCTCTTTTTTGGGTGAGGTGCGGAGGTGGACTTTGCCTTAGGTGGAGCAGTGGAAGTAGCCTTCCCTTTGCCGGTGTGTTTTCTTGGAGGTATATTTGTTCCCACACAAGTAATCATTGAACAGTTAAAACTACATTACAACATTAAACACATGGTCTTGCCAAAATTTCCGAGGTTACTCAGACTTCACCTCGTATTTCCTTAACATGAGAACCAAGCAATGACACATGGTTGCTTCCTCCAATTTCAAAGCATCGGGCTACCGATGAGCCACCCCACACTTAAGATTTTACATTAGTGCACGATTACATAGAACAAGTCGTATAATTCCGGAGACTCGGGCTCCAATGGGGACAAAGAATGCCTTTGAGGCATTATAACAAACACTTAGCATGCACTAGTGCCGTGGGAGTGCTTGTACGTGTGAGGGATTGCCTCACCCTCCCAAATCGGCTTGGGAGTTCCGTACTACCACTTGTTCAAACAATATTAACATCATTCGTATGGGGTTTATGGGATTGGGATACACAAACACATTATTACAATGAAGAACAACCCCATATTCTGTGGCTAATTTCGTACCTTCATCCAACTCGAAATTGCAAAGGGAAGAGATAAAACCCATACCTTGGATGCTTTAAGAGGAAGGCTCTTCCTGTGACTGCTGGTGCAAGTGAAAGAAATAGCAGGAGTTTTCTTGACTTCAATGAAGTTGGGAGGGAAAGTAATGGTCAGTGGTTGTGTGAGTGTGTGAAGGAGAGTGATTTCGTGAGCAGTGAGTTGTGTGAATGTGTATTTGCATTGGCTGTTTTGTGAGCAGTGATGGGCGTGTTATTAAGGTTAGGGTTTTATTTTGTTTAATTTTGGGCGTTTAGGTGAGGGAGTTAGATTCAAAGAATGCAACCAAAAAAAATTAAAACAAGTTCGAGATTTAAACTTACCTGGCGACGCGAGCTTTTTACCTCGCCCTAGCCCTCGCGACGTGAGCTCAAACGTGAGCTAGAGGTCTTGCGGCACGAGGCCTATTGCTTGATTCACCTAGCCTCACCCTTGCGGCGCGAGGCTTAGCGCCTGGTGTACCTGGTCTCAACCCCCGCGAGGCAAGCTCCCCCGCATGATTTCCTTTATGCGACGATTAATGCACTGCCAGACTTTCCCAAAATCACCAGCAAACTTGTTAGTACCTGAAAACGAAAAGAAAAATTCTAACTACATTAAAAATTAACTACAAATTGGGTTGCCTCCCAACGAGCGCCTTAGTTAACGTCGTAGCACGACGAATACAACATTACAATGGGTCACCTCCCATGAAGCGCCTGACTTAATGTCGTGGCACGACGCAGGTAATCGTACTTAAGGCTCGCTCAACCTTGGTGCTCGAGTAAATGAGTCACTGACACTACTTTCGGGTCATCCATGCCCAAATAACGTTTTAACTTGTGCCCATTGACTCTGAATGTGCGAGAATCATTTGTTGCAGTAATTTTTACGGCTCCGATGGGGTGAATCGCTACCACACTAAATTGTCCTGACCATCTTGACTTTAATTTGCCCGGAAATAACCTCAATCTTGAATTGTATAGCAATACCATATCTCCGGGTTTAAAACTCCGCTCAAGAATATTTTTGTCATGTATCGTCTTGATTCTCTCCTTGTGTAGTCTTGTGCTTTCAAAAGCGTGGTAGCGAAACTCATCAAGCTCGTGCAACTCTGTGACTCTACTTGTACCCGCAACTTCTATATCGATATTCAGCTGCCTCAATGACAACAAAGCTCTATGCTCCAACTTCACTGGTAAGTGACACGCCTTCCCAAACACCAATTTATACTGCGACATGCCAATCTGAGTTTTGAAAGTTGTACGATAGGCCCATAGTGCATCATCTAACTTTCTCGCCCAATCCGTTCTTGTAGCATTCACAATATTTGTCAAAACGCTCTTTAACTCTCTGTTCGAAACTTCCACTTGCCCACTCGTTTGTGGATGAAATGGGGTGGCAACCTTGTGGCGTACATCATAATTTTATAACAACTTTTCGAAGGCTCGATTACAGAAGTGAGTGCCTCTGTCACTGATTATTTCCCTTGGAGTGAAAATTCGGGTGAATATATTCTTTCTCAAAAAACCAATTACCCCATTTGCATCATTTGTAGGGAGCGATGCAGCCTCAACCCATTTTGACACATAGTCCAGCTACGAGTATTTACTTGTTGCCATATGAGCTGACGAAAGGCCCCATGAAATCGATTCCCCATACATCAAACACTTCTACTTCCTTGATTGGGTTCATAGGAATCTTATGTCGGCGGGAAGTGCTCCCGGTTCATTGGAATTCATCACAACCCTTCACCCATAATTGTGCATCTTTGAACAATGTCGGCCAGTAGAAGCCTGACTCCAACACTTTCGCAGTTGTCCTTACTCCCTCGAAATGGCCACCATATGGTGTCTATCTCGGGGATACATCTCCGGATCATGTTATCAACACAAATCCTGAACATATAAGGCTCATCCCAATAATACATGCGACAGTCACGAAAGAACTTTTTATTTTGAACAGAGGAAAGGTCATAGGGAACAATACCGCTCGCTAGGTAGTTTGCAATGTGCGCATACTATGGCGCTACCTCAAGACTCGTGGATAATAGTTGTTCATCCGGGAAAGTCTCCACAATCTCTTCCACCTCAATCTTCTTCCCGGCTCCTTCCAGCCTAGACAAGTGATCAGCCACTTGGTTCTCCGTTCCCTTTCGGTCACAGATTTCCAAGTTAAATTCTTGCAGCAGTAGCACCCATTGAATCAGGAGCGGCTTTGACACCTTATTCTCAATTAGGTACCTGAGAGCAGCATAGTCGGTATAAGAAATTACCTTCGAGCCTATCAGGTAAGACCTGAATTTGTCAAATGTAAACACCACTGCAAGCATCTCCTTCTCGGTCACTGTGTAATTTAGTTGGGCACCACTCAAAGTTCTACTTGCATAGTAGCTTGGATGCATGTTTTTGTCTTTTTGCTGCCCAAGAATCGCTCCCACAACATAGTCGCTCGCATCACATATCAGCTCAAATAGTTGCTCCCAGTAGGGTGCAACTATGATAGGTTTTTTCACCACCCTCTTCTTCAATTCCTCAAAAGCTACCCTGTAGTCATCAGAAACCACAAAAGGGTGATCTTTTTCAAGCAATTTACACAAGGGGTTAGAAATTTTGGAAAAATCTTTTATAAACAGTCTATAGAAACCGGCGTGACCAAGGAAACTTCTTATTGCTTTGACGAAAGTGGGTGGTGGAAGATTTTCTATCACATCTACCTTTGCACGATCTACCTCAATGCCCTTTCTCAACACTAGGTTCCCCAAGACTATATCTTCTTGTACCATAAAATGATACTTTTCCCAGTTGAGTACCGGATTAGTCTCGACACATTTTTTCAGCACTCTTTTCAAAATCTTTAGGCAATCATCAAATGAGTCTCCCACCACCGCGAAATCATCCATAAATACCTCCATGATGTCCTCTACCATATATGTGAAAATGGCCATCATGCACCTTTGCAATGTGGCGGGTGCATTGGATAGGCCGAACGACATCCTCCAGAAGGCGTAGATGCCATATGGACAGGTGAATGACATTTCTATCTATCTTTTGGGGAAATAGAGATTTTATTATACCCCGAGTATCCATCCAGAAAGCAAAAGTGGGACCTCCCAACCAATCTATCAAGCATTTGATCAATGAATGGCACGGGAAAATGGTCTTTTTGGGTGGCCTTGTTCAATCTTCTGTAGTCCATACAAATTCGCCATCTTGTGAATGTTCCTGTTGATATCAACTCATTGTTCTTGTTATGCACTACAGTCATCCCACCTTTATTAGGCACACAACGGACCGGGCTGATCCAGTTGCTGTCGGAGATGAGGAAAATGATCCCCGCATCTAATCACTTTATCAGCTCATTTGTCCCAACTTCCTTCATGTTGGGATTCAGCCTTCTTTGATGTTCTCTGGAAGGTTTGTGGCCATCTTCCAGTAGAATCTTATGCATACATAAGGCCGACCGATACCAATAATGTCTGCAATGGTCCAACCAATTGCATTTTTGCACTCACTCAATACCTACAAAAGTTGTTCTTTTTGCACATATACCAAACTAGATAAGATAATAACAGGTAAAGTTGAGTTAGGTCCCAAGAAAGCACAACTGAGGTGAGGTGGTAGCGGCTTCAGTTCCAACTTTGGTGGCTCTTCTATCGATGGCTTATCTAGAGGAGTTTTTCTTTCTTCTAAGTGCAAAGGCTCAAATTCGAGCTCTCTTTTCCAAAACCCTTGGCCATCACCCATTCTGCCAAGTCCTCTCCATTTACTTCATCTAAGTTCATGAGACAGGGTGCTAGAGGGTCTTTAGCATTCAAGGTATCATCTTCCACCTCCAAACTTACATCCACGGCTTCTATTAGAGAGAAATTAGCAAATTCACTTGGTCGCCGCATAGATTTCTACACGTTGAATGTTATTTCTTCATCATTTAGTCTCATTTTGAGCTCTACAGTTTCACAGTCAATTAAAGCTCTCCTAATGGCCAAGAATGGTCTTCCCAAAATTATGGGAATCTCCTCATCAACCTGGCAGTCTAGAATGACAAAATTGCTCGGAACACAAACTTCCCAACCTGTACTTATACATCATCAAGGATACCAGAGGGCCGCTTCCCTGTCCGGTCGGCTAGCTGTAGTAACATGGACGTGGGTCTAGCTCTTCCAGTGCCTAACCTTTTCTAGATAGCGAAGGAAATAAAGTTTATGTTTTCCCCCAAATCACACAATGCTTTAGCAAAAGCATAGCTGCCTATCTTGCATGGGATTGTGAAACTCTTAACTGCTCAGCTATGGGTCTCGTCACGACTGCACTACAAGTTTGTGTTAATGTAACAGTGGACAGGTCTTGGAAGTCGAATTTGCGAGACATTAAATATTTCATCATTTTAGCATACCCAGGCATCTCCCACAAAGTGTCAATCAGTGGAATGTTCACTTGTATTTGTTTCAACATCTCCATGAATTTCTTATGTTGCTCGTCCTTCTGATATTTGGCCAATCTCTATGGGAAATGGTGCTGGAGGTCGCTTATTTCCTGTGATTTGAGTTTTATCTTGCTCAGACACTGCTTCTACGGTCGTTTCTTGTGCTACCTCAGTCCCCTTCGCAACCTCTTTTTCTTTTCTTGTGCTCTCTTGTGCATGTTGTACCGTCACCTTAATTAACCATGTTGAATCATCTATCTCAATGGATACTGACACAAGTGTTTCAATAGGTCGGATTTCGCGAGCAATTTCTTACTCCAGATCTAGGTCTCTACCATTTCGTAGACTCACTTCCATAAGTTGTATCAGGCCCTGCTCTTTTGGATTGATTTGTGTGTCTGCAGGTAACGCCCCTTGGGGACGATTATTTAGAGCCATCAAAATCTGTCCTAACTGAATCTCAACACCCTTTATCACTGATTCATGTGAGTCCACTCTCTTTTGTATTTTTTCAGTAGACCCAATCAGTTGTTGAAGCATTATGTTATTGATGTCCAACATTCCCTTAAGTTCAGCAAACTCATCATCTTGTCTCTAAATCTGTTGTTGGTCAGGTTTTTGATTAGCCAACTGCTGATTTTGCTAGTTGTAACCTTGTTGCCTTTGGTAAGGCACAACTTGACATTGTGGTCGCATAGCTCCAAGATTGTTGTTGTTATTGTATTGTTGTTGTGCAGGTCTATATTGTTGATTCTGTTTTCCCCAATTTTGACCACCTTGCCTCTGTCCCCCATATTTGGCTACATAGTTCATATTTCCTGATAGTGCTGGTTGTCACCTTCCGCACTCCACGAGCATAGATATGGTTGGTTAATGCATGGTGTACATAAGCCCCCATTAGTTGCGTCAACTATGTGTACCTGCTGCTTCTATCCTGATTCATTGATCTTTTTGGCGAGGATACTCATTTTCTTCATTAGAGTGGCCATATTTTCAACTATGAAATTGTTTGGGTCCAAAGCCACTGAATGAACTACAGGAGTGATCGTAGAGTCTCTTGTCATCCATCGTGAGTTATTGGGCCATCTTATCAAGTCGGATCTTTCATTCACTGAATGTTTTGCTAAAAATGTTCCACCTGCTGAAGCATCAACATTGGCCTTTAAGCCATCTGCCAGTCCCATGTAGAACCTCTGCCCCAATATCTTATCTGGAATGCCATGATGTGGACACTTAACCAGCATACCCTTGAACCTCTCCCACGTTTCTTGTATTGATTATGTTGGTCTCTACCTGAAGCTCAATATATCATCAATTTGTTTGGCAGTTTATTGGATGGGTAGAACTTGTTCAAAAATTGCTTGACTAATTCCTCCCAAGTAGTGATGGAGTTTATGGGGAGTGAATTAAGCCAAGTCTGAGCTTCTCCTATCATCGAGAATGGAAAGAACAACAGCTTTATTGCTTCCGCGTCACAGTAGGTTGCCTTTGCGTGACACATATCGACAGAAAATTCTTCAGATGCTGCTGAGGATCTTCAATGTATGACCATGAAAACAGTCCCTTGTTCTGCAACAAATGTAGCATGTTGTTTGTGATTTGAAATGATTCTGCTTGTATCTTAGGGACCGCAATTGCGGTTGCCAGATTGTCGGTTGTGGGTTGTGCCTAATCATACAATGTTGCTTCTTGTACAAGAGGCACCACACCCTGGTTGTTTGGTTCATTCGCATTGTTTCTGTTGTTGATTGGGTTTTCTATTCCGTCATCCATGTCTGGTTTGATTTGTTCTATCGAGTTTTGTTTTTCCTTTCTTGTTTGCACGATTCAGTACCTTGAAAATTTTCTCAGGATCTGATAATGCTTCGAGCAATTCACCAGTTCTTGAGGAGTTCCTAAGCATGCACATGTAACACCCAAGACTACAAACGTTAGAATTTCAATGTATTTGGTTTAAAATGAAGAAAATTCACTACAATATAAGAATTCTAGCACTTCTTTTAGCTGCAATTAATAACACCGTTAATTCCCCGGCAACGGCGCCAAAATTTGATCACGCCCAACTATGCCTTATAAAAAGTACTAAGCAGTTGCTGCAAATATATTCCCGCTAATAAGTCCGGAGTCGAATCCCACAGGAAATTAACCTATCAAGCACAACTACTAGACTCGCACAAAATTCACGCAATCAATCTTCAGAAATATTTAAGTAACTATTTAGATGTTTATTAACTAAATATCACATAATGAAAATGCAATAATTAATAACTAACTACGACGAGTTGTAGACAAGAATTGGAATGATTTAAAGTTATGATTTCCCCTATTATCGGAATCCTTTCCGCTATGTTTTCTATAAATTTGCCTAAGTCTTTTCTACCGGTCATGAGAGCTCTGCGTGTTGTAATTCTCTCCCGATTAACTACCACAATTTACTAGACATATTCTCCTGAGTTACGCTAGCTGACATTAAGTACGGATCACTCAGATCGCACCAAGGTTTCATGATCCCTAATCCCACCTTTAAACCAATTGATCTCTCATATACGTAAGGAGTGATGTTTTTCAACAACTACCTAAATATGCACTCTCTCCCGAGTAATACATACTAAATAGGCACAGTCAATTGAGGGCCCTTCAATCATCCACAATAATAACATAGTTGAACAAATAAAGAAAATACTACGGCAAATCTGTATTAACGTAAAAAGAAAATCATCCTTCAATAGGTTCTATCAAAACCTTAGACTAGGAGTTTAGCTACTCATACTCATAGTAACAGTATCCAAAATATTTTGCATAATTAAATTATAAAGTAAGGATAAAGGGATGTAGAAATCGATGATTCTAACTCCCAGCGGTTGTTCCACGAGCTATCCTTGCCTACGGCTGCAAAAGTCCTTCAAAAGTGGCGTTTTAGGTCTATTTATATGCGTAAGAAAAGGCCTAAACGCGTAGGCAGAGTCCTAGTCATATCAGGAGACGTAATAAGCCTTTAAAGCTCGGAATGTGCATGCCTCAGACCTGGGCTCGCGAGGTATAACGCCAGTTTGAGCTCGCCCAAGGCCTGGCGTCGCCGGCTTAAACGCCTGGTGGATCTCGCGTTACCCGTCTCCTAGCCTGCTCCCACGCGAGCTAAAAGGCTCGCCCAGCCTGCTCTAACGCCTGCTTAATACCTGGCTTCGCCAGCTTTCTCATTTGTACGCTGCTCACTACTTTCTTTCTTCTTTTCAATTATTTTTGCGCACACTTTAGACTTTAAGCATTCCTTTTGCTCTACTTTCATCTCCAATTCATCTACACATAAAATAGATTCCATTACGCACAAATAAAGTGTAATTTATCATTAAAGCATATAAAATGTAAGGCAAAAAATGTACTAAACTATGGAATTATAGCCACATATCACTACCTTGTAATTATGTGAAAATATCATATTGGGAATTTTATGAACAAATTAATTTGTGATAAAGCTCATACCCCTAATATCATAAACAGTAAAGCAAAAAGGAAAATTCTAATGCATGCTAGTCAAACAAAAAGCAACATTTTTATTAGCTTCATGCTTAATGAACTGAATTACAAATTAAAATACATTAAAAGTGTACCACCAAAAAATGCACGTTCCATGAACTAATCAAAGTAGAAAAATGAGTACTCACGACAAAGATCTCCGTCAAACATACAATACAAAGTGACTAGAAGTCTGCGAGGAAAATAGCTTATCAAAATCCCTTTTAGTTTCTAAGGGCACAATGTTTTCTGATCTCGCCTGCTTTCCCAGTAAGGACGTCAATTTTGCCCATCTTTATCATTGATTCTCCAAAATCCTTGAAGAAAGTGGATGCATAGGGATTTAGCTGGGACAAAACATAAGCTTTTGTTTGACTATCATTAAGAAGATTATATATGCTAAATTTCTCTTATGGGTATATGCAATTTATTTTGATAGAGGTTTTATTAAGTTTCAATAGATCAACAACTGAAAGTTGTGCTACTTTTCTCTCTCACACACACACAATCACACCTTTGGCTAATAGGGAGCAAAATGAAACTTCTTTACTTTTCCTGTCTTCTTTATCTGTCATATGGAGAAAACTGAGCTTTAATTCTGCAGTGAAAATTTATTTTTTTCGACAATTTGGCAGTAAAAATTAGGCTCAATGTTTTGAAACAGTCAAATAAATAAAAGAGGAAAGTATGATATACTATTATTAAATCAAAAGATCCAATTTGGTGCATAGAATTGATTTTCCTATAATTAGTTATGGCTGTCAAACGCATTAGGGGAATCTGCAACCAAATCCTCGGTGCCCTGCAAATATAAACTGTTAATAATTACATTTATCTCTGTTTATTGATTCACTAAACCAACTTACCTTTGGACACTCTCATCTCCTCTCGAATATTTAATACACTGCTAGAAATTCGGCCAAAACTGTCCGCAGACGATTGATTCGGTCGGTCAAAAAATCGGCCGAAAAACATACTGAAATTGGTCGATTTTTCAAAATATTGTACTTTTCAATTTTTTTACGAAACCGACCAACTTCAATCATTTTTTTTTGGTGTTAAAAATGCGGGAAACTATTTTTGCGTTCCACAAAATTTTATTTTTTAAAAAACGGACCAACTTTGGTCGGTTTTTCATGTAAATAAATTAAAATAAATATTCAAAAAACCAACCGAAATCCATCGGTTTATTCGGCCAGTCATTTTTAAAAAGTCAGTTATGTCACTAATTAATCTGATTGTGTTTCCTATACTTCTAAATCCAATTCTTTAAGCATAGTCATAATTACAACTCTTTTCTTTATATTCGTGGTGTCTGAGCCACCTCAACAAATTTTCCAGCATACTTGCTATCTCTCGCAAGTGACAAGGTACCAAGTAACCCTATTCACCAATGCTTGGACAAATCATCTAGTACTTTTGTCTCCGATCCGCTCATAATGGAACTTGAGATCTTATGGTCCCCACTTGATTGACCACTATATATTCCTCACCCGTGGAGAGGATTAACTACCTTGTTTATTATAAAACCAAGAAAAGATACAATAGGAGGGGGACATAAAATCAAAACCTCCCGATAAATTATATAATTGGAAATCTACAATTAAGACATATTAATACATATAGTTGATCCAACAATGGAGCCATATGATCATAGATCTGTTATATGTGCTTATATGTCCAAAATGAAAATAAAACTCTTTTCGCCACATTGTGGACATAAAAGCACTTTAAAGGCATACAAATAAAGTTAGCTACCTTACATCAAAAAGTAGACTATCATCTCGCAACAAAATGGTTCTTGACAACTTTATGTCTTAGATTAGGCAATTGTGTCCTGTCAAGTTTATAATATTCGAAAGCCTGCTTAGGGAGATTAATGTCATTCAAGATAATAATCTCATGTATCTCATGGCTCCATTTAGCGAGTATGTCTGCCACACTATTAGTTTCTCTATAGCAATGTCTAATAACACTATTGTGAGTTTGTATGAGTTGTTGTGCCTCTTTGATGATACTATCGATATGCCAGGGTGGTTCGATAACCTGTTTGTAGTCATATTCAAGCATAATTCTATCATATCCATTTGAGTGACACCATTGCAGGCCTAACAAAGCAGCCTTAGCTTCTGCCATATTACTAGTACCACACCCTAAACTTTGTGAGAAGGCCATAATCATATTGCCTCTATGATCTCTTAATATACCTCCGACACCAATTGATTCATTATCTTGTTTGCTACCATCTGTATTAAGCTTAGCCCAACCAAATAAAGGCCTTTCCCATCTTACAAGAATGCAAATTATTTTAGCAGTTAAATTTCTTAGCTTCTCACATATCAAATACCATGGAACAAAACCTTATATAGAGATGTTGTGCTTAGAAACCACCAATCTCAAGTGAGAAAGTACATGAAATTGAACTCTAGCAAAAGAAATTTTGATACCTCCATACTTTGACGCACATCTAGCTTTCCACAACTCCCAGCATACAACTATAGGGGTGATCTTGATGAGTATCTGAGTAATTCTGTTATTAGCATTTGAGTTCCACCAGCTGCTAAGTATGTTAAAAAGAGGCATGTCTTCCCAACGAATTCCCAGTGGAGCACCAATGTGCTTCGATGTGGTTTGAGCCATCTCGCCATTGACAAAAGTGTGTCGTATAGTCTCTATCTGTGGTATCCTGCAAGAGTTACACCTAGAAAATAATTTGTTGACCAAAAAAAGTTAGTACATCATCAAAAGGTAATTTTTTTTTAAAGCAATCTCCACATTAAAAAGGACATTTTATAAGCACTACTAGAAATTCTCTAATTAGCGACCACAAAAAGCGACCAAAGTTGGTCTCTTATCTTAATATACCGATCAAAACGGGTCCAAGCACGCTTGGTCAATATATTGGTGGTCCTTTTACGTTTGTCGCTAATTAGCGACCAACTTTGGTCACTAAGGTAAAAGGACCAAATTTTCAGTGTAAACAAAATAGAGACCAACTTTGGTCGATAAAATATTTTAATAATATAAATTTGCCGACCAAAGTTGGTCTGTATATATAAATTACGATATTTTTTTAATTATTAAAATTTAAATATTAGCGACCAACGTTTGTCTCTAAATTAAAATATATATTATTTTAAAATATATATATTTAACAATCTGGTTTCATAAGCGACCAACTTTGATCGCTTATTTTCAAGTTTTTAATTTTTTTTGTAGATTAGCGACCAAGGTTGGTCGCTATATTACTTGTTAATAAATTAGCGACCAACTTTGGTCGCTTATGTCAGAATCAGGGTTCATTAGCGACCAAAGTTGGTCGCCAATATTTATTTTTTTAATTTTTTTTAGATAAAAGCAACCAACCTTGGTCGCTAATGTCCAGAGTATTTTTTTTTTATATAGGTAAGAGACCAACTTTGGTCGCTTTTCTCGATAATAATTTTGGCATAAAATGCCTGTTTTGGCAGCTACACCACCTGCCAGCATACTAAAATCCCTAAATAACAATATTCAATACATACAATACAATTTCAATACCAAAATCTCCACAACAACAACAACACAACAACAACAACAACAACAACAACAACAACAACAACAACAACAACAATAACACAACAACAACACAACAACAATAACAATAACAATAACAATAACACAACAACAACAACAACACAATTAAAAAAACACATTAAAAGAAATAAATTAAAGTTCAATAGAACTAACAAATTAAACTAACAATACTAAGTGTCACACCTCTTTTTTCCCGCCAAGGGGCGATAGGGGAGTTTTTCCAATTAAAGTGACATTAATCGAAACGGAATTATTTATTTATTCAGAGTCGCCACTTGGGATAATTATATGGTGTCCCAAGTCACTAGTTTAAAATCCCGAATCGAGGAAGTTTGACTCTGTTTTACAGTCCGCGAAACACAGAAATTCGGGTAAGGAATTCTGTTAACCCGGGAGAAGGTGTGAGGCATTTCCGAGTTCCGTGGTTTTAGAACGGTCGCTCAACCATCAATAATTGGCCAAATTAACTGTTTTAATACATGTTTTAAATCTATTGTGCATTTTAACTTCTAGCTGCTTTGAATTATTTTTTAAAAAAATTGCGGAGTTTATTTAAACAAATCGCGGTGTCACGCACTTGTTATTTTGAACACATCGCAAATCATATCACGGAAACCGTACCCATGATTCTTGTCACGACCCAAAATCCATAAAGTCGTGATGGTGCCGGACATCATTGTCAGGAAAGCCAATCATTAATTAATCAAAATAATTTCCGGTTTAAAACATTGATGAAAAATATTTCCTTGCACTTTATTACATTTTAACCAAATAGAAATCTGTTAAGTAAAACAATAGTTTAAGTGCTACACTTTAACAAATATACCCCAACACATATCCCAGAATCCGGTGTCACAAGTACATGAGCAACTTCTAAGAATTTATACAATCATTACAAAGCATGTCCGAAATCCAAATTCACTTCCGATCGCGCTCCTAACTCCAGAATCACCATACAAAGTTATTCCTAGACTCGGAATCCCAAACAGACACCAACAACCCTAAAATACACTTCAAGCCTAAATCTATGAAATTCTTCTAAAATGCTAACTTCCACAATATGCATTGAAACGCTCCCCGGTTATTCAAAACCCGATCCGGACATACACCCAAGTCCGAAATCATCATATGAACCTGCAGTAACCTTCAAATCCTTATTCAGGGGTCGTTTACTCAAAATTTCAATCTTAGTCCATTTCTCCAACTTAAAGCTTCTGAAATGAGAATTTTCTTTCCAAATCAATTCTAAACTTCCCGAAATTCAATTCCAACCACACCTACAAGTCATAACACCTGAAATGGAGTTGCTCATGACTTCAAACCACTGAACGACGCGCTAGAGCCCAAAACGACCGGTCGGGTCGTTATATTCTCCCCTACTTAAATCGATGTTCGTCCTCGAACGTGCTAAGAACTGCTCTGAAGTTATCTGAAATTATTGTTTAACACCTCGAGCACCTGACCGTGCTATCACAACCCAGTTGAGCACATTAGCTTAATCAAATCTGAAGATTCTTCTTTCATCCATATAATAAGCTCAGAACCTAGGTCCAACACTTGAAATTTTCTCTTGCCAGGCCTAGTTCTAATATTTAAGCACTGCATCAACTACCACACGATATACCAGATCATAACTGCATACCCTTGCTGAATCAGCACCATGCACCGCATAACTCATCATCTGACCACAATGACGCTCCCCGGACCTTAATAGCCAAATTCAACGAATCTGATGCTCCCAGGACCTTAATAGCCAAATTCANCATCTAACCACAATGACGCTCCCTGAACCTCAATAGCCAAAACTCCACGAGTTTGATGCTCTCAATGCACCTTATGATATATATATATATATATATATATATATATATATATACATACATACATCCTGCTATAATGCTGACGATACCACAACAACGGAGAAAATGTGCAGAAATTCATACTCAACTGCAGAGTTAACAAATCCTTGAATACCTCATCTTGACTAGAATCATCACTTCATTATGAACCTGAATAATGGTATTTGTTCTTTAATATACACTTCACATAACCTCATCGCACTGATCCTTGATCCGATAGTCCTGTCTCACCCAGTATGAACTGATCAGATAACAAATCACCCCAAACATGGCCAACAGCCTCACATGATACCACATCACGCGAATAGACCATAACTCAAACATGATAATAAGAAATGACTTATGAAGGAACTATTCAACTCATACAACTAATATGAATTCTTATCAGAAAATAGGAAGTAAAGCATAAGAAAATAAATATAGGAACCTTACTCATCATCCCACTGTTGCGGCGTGCAACCCGATCCAAATAACATACCCGTGGCGACGTCCCACCCGATCCACACAAAAAATTTACATAAGAATATATACTTATACAGAGCTGATCTACTCACTTTTACAAATTACTGAATATCGATCACAAGCACGCTAAGTGCATAATACCCTAGATCTCAAGAGATGTCCTGCTCACATAACATCCCCATTACGCGGGACCTCAACACATAGGTAATTATCAAGCCATTTCACAACTCACACGGCACAATCACAATAACACATGAATTTGACGAAGACGGAACAACACCCCTTGTTCTAATACCTTTCCATGAAAAGAGCTCTACTGAAAGGAACATGCCTGGCTCATACGGAGCCCATAATCATATTTGAATCCATCCACAAACATCGAGCGACCTTGCTCGCACCAAACTAAGATATTAGCTTTTACCTGGGTCCATATTAACCAATTTCTCTCATGATACACGAGAACAACTATCATCACCGGGACAAATACCCCATAATCCATAATCAACTGAACCGAATGCTCTCCAGGCGTAAATTCTCAATTAACTAATATTGCACTTCTTTAAACTCAGTCCAAACCTTCAATCCATCAAGTGACTACATGTCACACTTTATACAATCTTTTCGCGGTCACACTTCCACGACCTTCCACAAAAGTTAACAAGTCTGCCCATCCACCACTGGCCATACTACGCTGTAAGACAATTCAAGAACTCATAACTAGGGTACAAAGCATCTTTCACCGAATCCTAATCTCAGGTGACACTGAAAATAACATCATCTTATACTGAACTTTCAAATCACTTTTCCTCGCTCTTCCGAGCTCATGACTTCCTTATTAACACCGAACCGCAATCTCGATTCTTACTCCCAGTTACATACTGCTTACTGCGCCCAACATGCCAATACGAGGTAGCGCAAGAATTCCATCATAACTTCTGAACCACCAATAGGGTGAACACTTTATCATATAGAAACCTTTCACTTAACTCAATTCAAAAGTACCATCTCAACACAGGAGTGAATTCCCACAATCACCCAACATGCAAATCCTTAAGTAGTAGCACATACCACCATAGCCCTTCCAGGATCCTCCTACACCTGACAGGCCATAGCACTCTACTGCTCCCACATGAGATCCGTTACGATGGCCGACCATCCCCGCACAGACCGGCACAAACCACATGCACAACTAAATCACATCAAATGAACTGATCACTGCCGCAAATGTGCCATTTCAACCATGGCTAATCAATCTATCTTCTTTTGATCATCTTCAATTGCCTCATGAATAATAACAACTTCTTTCAACTCATATAAAACTCAACCCTCACTCATCCCGAGTGGCCTTGATTCACGAGGCTATGCTGCCTAAATCCCGCAACCCGTCTCATACCCTTCTGATAATCTTTTTACAATCCGGAGTTTATTTCTCACTCCTCCAATATTATCCTGCACGCTGAAACATATCATAGAACATTCCAACCATCCTCTTTTTTCTCAGAAATTACTCTGCAGAAGCTCGATTCTCGATCATACTGCTGCTTGAAACCCTTAAACGCCGCATTCTTAAATTTGAATTCAATAGGACCGCCATTGGGAGTCACCCACTCTGACTGGCCCCGAATACAATCAACTCCAAGGCTCTTCTAGCACAGGAACACCCTTTTCAAGGAAACACGTGACCGAGTCACTATCCTGGAAACTCACCTATTCCTTAAGCAAAATTCTGAATCTTCCAAAGTCTAACCCTAGCCCGGCAGGGCCAACTTTTGCACACATTCATCACATCCCACACACAATCACCATTTTACTCCTTTCCCTTAGCTGAAATAACTTGCCAACACGCCAACAATCTGCGACCTTATGCGAAGATAACCCTACTACCCAACTGCAGATAGTGGGACTCCCCCACTTAGCCCGAAGCTACTCCTTGCACCACTCTAGACCCTGCTGAGATCCTTTCTCCTTTGATAACACGATCTTGCTCAGCGAGTCCATCAAACTCTTCAAAATTCTCTTGCTAGCACTCCCTAAATACTCAAATTCTCTAGCATCATTCACATATTCTACCTCCTACCGACTAGCCACTAGAACCCCTCACATAGACCTTCCAATCCCACCATTGCTAACCTATTCACAGAAGACAACCCACCTGTGGAAATCACCTGCGGACACCTTCCAACGATGCTGAAATGCACACTCTTTGAGACTTCAATACCCCATCATACGCCCTACTTCATTTACCAACTTTACTAGTCCGTCCGCTCCTCATGGACATCCATCAAATGCGCGACAATATCTTTAAATTCTAGGCTATGCTGCTGCTCCCCCACTTTGCGACTGCTCGACTTCCGCTTCTTACACCTAGCCTCCTAGAGATGGAACCACCGCCTAGCCTCACTTCATGACCATTCTCTGTAGCTCTCAAACCAGCAGATCACCACGACTTCAAACTCTCCGAAGATCATCTTTCTCTAGCTGCCTTTATTACCAACCCTTACCCGGTACTGAACCACCGCACCTCACGATCCCTGCCAAATGCTTTCTTCAATACTCGGACCCCATGCAATCGAATAACCCATAGCACCGACAAACTTAGCACATTCCATTCGATAAATGACGACGACTACACGTCACAGGTGCATATCTCACCTCGCTGGAGGACACCAAGTCCTACTACTTTATCAACCACAACCGGACCATTCATAATCCAAATGCCTTCCCCTCTGCCGAAACAGAACACCGAAATATCAAAATCGAACTCTGATAAGGCCTCCCTTCAAAAATTCATCACCCCCAACATACGGGCAAACATTCTATCATCATATCGACATCACACGATAACCAATCGCAAGCATCATCACTACTTGAGCATAGCCTTAAGGCTCCCAGAAACACATCTACTGAGCTGAAACGACTTATTACCCTTTTGCAGGTCCATAACAACAGCCATGACCAACTACGCATGGAAGCATCTCGAATTACATTCGTAGCACCATTTCAATTTCTCAAATTACTGATTCATAGCAAGCTCTTCGCGACGCATAAAATTTAGTAGGAATGAACATAGGCATAAGCCTTAAAGGAATCAACTCGCACGATAAGGAATCAATAAGGGAAGTACTCCTAACAGCCCTGTAGCCTCTCGAAGATAAGTACAGACGTCTCCGTACCGATCCACAAGACTCTACTAGACTTGCTCATGACTCGTGAGACCTACGGGAACGTAGCGCTCTGATACCATGTTGTCACGACCCAAAATCCATAAGGTCGTGATGGCGCCGGACATCATTTTCAGGCAAGCCAATCATTAATTAATCGAAATAATTTTGGGTTTAAAATATTTATGAAAAACATTTCCTTGCGCTTTATTACATTTTAACCAAATAGAAATTTGTTAAGTAAAACAGTAGTTTAAGTGCTACACTTTAACAAATATACCCCAACACATATCCCAGAACCCGGTGTCACAAGTACATGAGCAACTTCTAAGAATTTATACAATCATTACAAAGCATGTCCGAAATACAACTGGGCAAGGAAATTTAAAATGGAATAAATACAGTATGAAGGAGACTCTGTCAGCTGCAGATCGCCTCCGGATGATGCCGCTCCCCTAAGTCTCTGAATCCTCCACATTGCTATGAAAGTACCTGTGCAATAAAATGCACAGCAAGTGTAGCATGAGTACAAAAACAACATGTACTCAATAATTCACCCGCCTAACCTCAGATAGGTAGTGACGAGAGGTCAAATTAGACACTTACTAAAGGTCAATTTAGAATATTTAGGTATGACACTAAGCATGATTTATCATAGGCAATTTATAAAAACATGATTTAAATATCTTTCAACTCCGTTCACGTTTAACACTTTATATTTTCGTCATATTAACACAATTAATCAACATGGGTGATTTAATCAAATAACAATTAATCGATGGGAAGGAACAACTTCTTATAAAATCTCTTTTAATAACTTTAAATCTCTGTCACTTTAGTTGACAATAAATATTTCAGGCCAGTAATCAGGCAAAAATCATAGCAACTACGCAGCAAATATCATGCACAAGCAATGCCGAGGGTCGAACGGCGCGGACCAATAATAATAAACGGTGCACTGTCGAAGGGTCGAACGGCTCGAACCATAGATGCATCTATCTGCCCCGCTCGCGAATCGATCATGCGACACAGTTAAAATAATACGGCTAACCTGTTCGATAATAATACCTGCGACTCAGGTGCTCATATAAATACAAACACAAATACAGGGTCATCCTGCTCGTGAATCATTTATGTGACTCAGGCACCCAAAGTTACACATATCCACATAATAAATCCGTATTTTATCAAGAAATTTTTTTTTTCTCAAGAATGTGGTAAATCCTTATAAAAAGAGACATGAAATATAGGTTTTTAAATCATTGTTTTTGAAACTCATTTGTCAATTTTAATGATATTCAATGATACAACCCAGTCCAGGTACACAAATATCCACAAAGGAATCAATTCTCTTTCTAGAAAATTAACAAAATGAACTCTAGTATTCTTTTAGATATTCAATTACGATTTCGATTATATTAGCAGTTTAATATTACAGGCAGGATTACAGGTACAACACATAAGGCATGCTAGTGGATCCTAGACTACCCAGACATGGCATAATAGTAGCTACGCACGGACTCCCGTCACCTCATTCGTACGTGGCCCCCGAAGATAATAGCATGTACTGAATTAATTCACCTAGGGGGACGATTCCCCCTCACAAAGTTAGAAAGGATACTTACCTCGCTCCAAAATTCCAATACCGGCTTCCAAGCCCCTCTGATGACTCCAACTGACGCACAACAATCAGAAACTACCACATAACGGCAAAGCAATGAAAATTTATCCTAATACTCACAACAAATTCAAATTATATACTTTCCCAACCCCGCTCGGAGAAATGACCAAAATTCCCTCGAGCCCACGTGCCCGAAATTCGAAATTCTCGAAGATACATTCTACCCATAGACCTACTAGATCAATCGTACAATTCTCTACATTCCATGCTCAAATTTGTGGCTAAATTCCAAATTTACATTTTCTAGGTTTCTTCAAAAATTTTCCCAAATGACTACCAATTTCCATACCTAATCCATGCATATAATCTTGTATTTATCTTACAAACGGAAGGGATTTACTTACCTTGATGCCTAACAAAAATCCCCCTTGAAATGCTCTCCAAAATCGCCCATGACAAATGAAAAATGGTGAGAAATGACAAAAATCCGACTTTAAAACATTCTGCCCAGGCCTCCTTTCGCACCTGCGGTCCAATAGCCGCTCCTGTGGCTCCGCACCTATGAAAATTACATCGCAGGTGCGGCTCTGACTCAACCCAGCATATCTCGCTTCGACGGTCCCTTCTTCGCACCTACACTTCCACAGTTGCGACCCATCTCCGCACCAGTGGCCTCCTCAGCTCCAGCCCAAAACTCGCACCTCCGGCGTTCTTAGCCGCACCCGCAGCTCCACATTTGCGATCAAAGCCTTGTAGGTGCGGTTACACCAGATGAAAGCAACCTTCAGCCTTCATCAACTTCAAACATTGATTCGTTAACCACCCGGAATCCACCCTAGGCCCCCGGGACCCCATCAAATTATACCAACCTGTTCCAAAATATTATGCGGACTTGCTCGAGGCCTCAAATCACATCAAACAACATCGAAACCACGAATCGCACCCAATTCCCAACTTTATGAACTTAGAATTTTCCAACTTCTACACCCGATGCCTAAACCTATCAATTCACATCCGATTGACCTCAAATTTTGCGCACAAGTCATATTCAACATTACGGACCTGCTCCAACTTCCAGAATCGCATTCAGACCTCGTCCACTTCCGGTCGGATTTCTCAAAAACCTTCAAATTTCTATCTTTACCCAAATGACTCCAAAATGACCCACGGACATCCAAATTCACTTTCGATCGCGCTCCCAACTCCAAAATCACCATACGAAGCTATTCATAGACTCGAAATCCCAAAGGGACATCAACAACCCTGAAATTCACTTCAAGCCCAAATCTATGAAATTATTCTAAATTGCTAACTTCCACAATATGCATCGAAACGCTCCCGGATTATCCAAAACACAATCCTGACAAACGCCCAAGTTCGAAATCATCATACGAACCTGCAGAAACCTTCAAATACTGATTCAGGGGTCGTTTACTCAAAATTTCAATCTTAGTCCTTTTCTCCAACTTAAAGCTTCTGAAATGAGAATTTTCTTTCCAAATCAATTCTAAACTTCCCGAAATTCAATTTCGACCACACCTACAAGTTATAACACCTGAAATGGAGCTGCTCACGACTTCAAAACACTGAACGGCACGCTAGAGCCCAAAATGACCGGTCGGGTCGTTATAATTCTTCAACATGTTTATTTTAATTATTTGAAATTAGGGGTCGAGTCACGCCAGCGTGCACTCAAAATTTTGGAATTACTTATCTATGATTTTGCCACGGAAACCGTACCCACAGTCACGATAATTTATTATTTATTAATTGCTCCTAAAACAAACTACAATGTTCATAAGTTGATTTCCTAATTTGATATTTAATTATAAGAGGTCCGGGATTTATGGAAATTGTTTGAACAAGTCGTGATGTCGCGCCCTCGTTTGTTTTTGTGCACATTGCGAATCACACCACAGGAACCGTACCCGCGATCTACAACATGCTTATTTTATTATTGTTTAAAGTTATGGTTGGGTAACATGAAATGCACATCCGAATGGATATTTACGTTGGGAACCGTACCCATGGCCACGATACTTTATTAATCGCACCTAAAAAAAATACGAATGTTCAAGAATTGCTTGTTTTTAGTGTTTAACCCCTACGAACCAATGAAGTCACAAAATGCCAACTTCTGCCTTCTTTTAATTCATGAGCTGGTGTCCAAATCCACACTAAATCTCTTTAATACATGGCCTTCAAGTTTCGTAAAATAACAGGAACTTAATATGTGAAATGGAATTAAAGCATGAAGACTAAACCCAACTTAAGAAAAGCTTTACATTACGCAATGTATTCTAAAGTAACCTAACAATCTTTAACTAATTTCAATCTTCAGTTTTAGTATTTGAACACCCCAAAAACCAACGTCTACTTAAGACCGTCATATATTAGAATTCAGTCCCATATTTTAATGGCTCTTCTGTTAACTCGATTCATTTCAAACAAGATTAGGCAAAGATAGGAAAAGTAAAGATGGACCTGTTAAGCTAGGTCTCTTTAATAGCAGAAATTGAGAAGAATCAGTTACAAATTTTAACTCTAGAACTCGGCCCAAAATGACAGCAACTAATTCAACACCAGATTCGCAGATCGGACAACGAACGAGATCGGAACCTCTTGGACAGACATGAGCACCTCATTGCAACTCCGGTTTTGTTTTGATTTTTCTTCCTCTTGAAATAAGCTCTAATCAAAGAGAACTATGGATTTCTTGAATTCCTTTTTTTTGGTTGAATCTGGAGCTAACAAAGCTTAAAATCAGAAGGTGGAAATCTATTTTTTGCTTTTCATATTTCTAGAATGACACCTAAAAAAACCTAAAAGTTGGAAAGGTTCTTTCCTCTAATTTTTCCTCTCTATTCATCTCTGTGCGTGTGTGTTCTCCATATTTGTGAGTTGTGTGGATTTTTAATTTTGGGAGCAAAGAAGATTCACCCCAATCTGAGGGAGGAGGCGTTGCTTTTGCTTTTGGAATTCCACGGCAGAAGCTCTAGGCATTAGGTCTTTTGCTTATCTTTTCGTTCCTTTTTCTTTTAGTGTGTTTGTGGCTCTCTTAGCTTGGAAAATTAGGTTCTTCTATTTTTCTTTTATAGTTATGGGATAGGGTTATATTGAGGGGGTAATGGGTATTGGGCTAGTTTAGAGATGGGCTGGATTTAGGAATTTGGGGCTGGGTCCATGTCTTGTTGGATTTTGACTTTGGGGTAAAAAGACTAAATAATATAATGTATCTATAAAATATAAAGATCACTCTTACTTAAAATAAACTACTAAAAATAAAACTAAATACTAAAAGTGAAACTTTTTTTTTTTTTTGTGCTAAAAAAAAGAATTAAAATTAATAATAAAGCGAAATACTATAGGATAAACTCAAATAAACATTCTAAAAATACTAGGACTATTAAAGGATAATTCTAATGTGCGGGTAAAAAATTACGTGTCTACAGTTGCCCCTTTTTGGCTGGAACACGAAGAGTTTTCAGACAAAGAACGACGAGACAGGTTTTTTGACCCGACCCTTATTTAGAGAGACCAAAAACTAAAAGAAAGGAAAGTGTGACTGAGTCCTGGTATTTGAGCTGCCTATATATCCTTGGCTATAAAGGAATCAGACCACGTGTAGTTCAGAAGTGAGAATAGCGATGGAGTATACCGAGGTGGAGAGTCGAGTGAAGTGCCGTCGAGGTTCTAGTCCGCGGTTCCTGTCCTTAAATTAAAATCAAAATGAAAGAAAAACTAAACAGATCAATCAGCTATAAATTACATGTCTTCTATCTGTGGTCTTCAAGACTTGATATTGGATCTTCTACAGTTCTGCTGCACATCTCAAACTGTCGACCTGCACTCTCGAAGCGAATTTCTGTTGTTGCTAATGCGAATTGAATTCTAAAATGGGTTCCATTTTTTTTCCAGGTGGGTGCCTGATTGCCGAGACTTGGACTGCACACCCTTATTCTCCAGGTGGGCGCCTGATTACAAAAACTTGAATTGTATTCCCTTGTTCTCCAGGTGGGCGCTTGATTGCCAAAACTCGAACTGTATTCCCTTGTTCTCCAGGTGGGCACCTGATTGCTCAGACTTTAACTGTATTCCATTATTCTACAGGTGGGCACCTGATTTCCATAAACTTTAACTGTATTCCCTTGTTCTCCAGGTGGGCGCCTGATTGCCAAACTTCAACTGTATTCCCTTGTTCTCCAGGTGGGCGCCTGATTACCAAATATTCAACTGTATTCCCTTGTTCTCCAGGTGGGCTCCTGACTGCCAAAACTTGAAACTGTATTCCCTTGTTCTCTAGGTGGGCGCCTGATTGCCAAAAAATTGAATTGTATTCCTTTGTTCTCCAGGTGGGCGCCTGATCGCCAAAAACATTAACTGTATTCCCTTGTTCTCCAGGTGGGCGCCTGATTGCCAAAAACTTTAATTGTATTCCCTTGTTCTCCAGGTGGGCGCCTGATTGCAAAACTTCAACTGTATTCCCTTGTTCCCCAGGTGGGCGCCGATTTCCAAATCCAAAACTTGAACTGCATTCCCTTGTTCACCAGGTGGGCGCCTGATTGCCGAAACTTGAACTGTATTCCCTTATTCTCCAGGTGGGCGCCTAATTTCCAAAACTCGAACTGTATTCCCTTGTCCTTCAGGTGGGCGCCTGATTTCTACAACTTGAACTGCATTCCCTTGTTCTCCAGGTGGGCGCCTGATTAAAACAAATAGACAAACAAAGAACTTTTTCTGCCCAGTTTGGTATTTGGGCTCATCTGTGAATGTTAATTGAGTCATATTACCCAAAATATCTAAGAACTTAAACTAAATCCCATTATCCAGGAGGGTCCTGAAAATTTTAATCTGATTCTCATCTTAAGAATGAAAACTTTAAAGCCAACTATATTTCCTCAAAGTAGAGCTTATCCTGGATCTTGTTACTCATGGATGTTTTTGAATATTAACTAAGTCCCATTGTCCAGAACTGTCCTGAAAATTTAAAACCTAAATCTTTGAAAATTTGAAATTAAAATCCCATTATCCAGGAGGGTCCTGAGGCTTAAAACTAATCCTTGAAAATTTGAAATCAAATCCAATTATCCAGGAGGGTCATAAGAGCTTAAAACTAATCCCTGAAAATTTGAAATCAAATCTCATTATCCAGGAGGGTCCTGAGAGCTTAAAACTAACCCTTGAAAATTTGAAATCAAATCCCATTATCCAGGAGGGTCCTGAGAATTCACGGTCAAATATGTCTGGTGCATGCTTTCCTTACGGAGGGTTCCTCTAGAACAAACGAGATTTCCTGCCCCTGTTTCAATCAAAGAAAACATTATCAGTTTGAAAAATGTGGTGGTTAGTTTGTGGTATTCTTACTGAAGATGGCCTTCCCACTACCGTGCTTTGTTCTAAGGCTGCTTTGAACTGACCAAGAATTTGTTTGAATTTCTGACTGAATCTCAACCACAGGACCCTGAAAGACCCAAATGACCTGCACTCAAACCGTTGTTTTACATTTCTATCCTTCCCATTTGAAGCTATGCATCTTCCACAACATTCACAAACCACTCGACCACTTGATCTTTCACTAACACCTTATTTTCCATTTTTGCATTGTGTTATTTCTAGTATGTTTTGGCCGCACTTTGTTTTATGCAATTTCAGAAGTTGGTAGTAAGCTTTGGAATCCTTTTTTACTTTATTAAACAAGGCTGACATCGGTAAAGCCTTAGAGAAATAAACCCAAAAGAAATGAAATGCAACGACTTTGAGAATTAGGAATAAAGAAGAAAATTCAAAACATGATGACTAATTGTGGGAGAAAAAGGAAAAGAGACTTATCTGAGTGAGGCAACTGGCACCAATGATCATGACATGCATTTCGGATTAATCAGCCCAGCCTGTTCAACCAATCAACTTTCAGTTGTCATACCTTATGCCCGGGATCTCCATAACCCAATCTCTTCGCCAAGTCACTGACCTTGTTCGTTTTCGGTGCCCTGAAGGGTTTTCACCAACAAACCTGTCTCATTTGTTCATCTCTCAACTCACTGTCGCCTTACGGTGCTCGTGAAGGTTTTCACCAATAAGACTCTCTCATTTTTAATTTCTCTCGGCTCGCCATCGTCTTACGGTGCCCGTTAGGGTTTTCACCAATAAAACTCTCTCATTTATTTGTTTTTCTTTGTACGGCACAGAGTGTTTCCCCTTGGTGTGAATCATACCTCTGTCTCGCTTGACTTGGCATTCTCAAATATTGGTCGGAAGGTCTTTCTTTAGACCGTAATGCGGGCTTTTGGATGGGGTTAGAAAGAAAGGATAAAGGCTCAAAACAAATTGAGTGGGTTCATAATTACAACTTTTGGAATCAGATCTTTTATATAGCCACGACTTCTGCCCCAGTTTCTTTTCCTGGGGCTTTTGAATTTTTATTTGGATGGGACCGAACCGTGAGGCTGCCTACGTATCCTTAAAAGGAATCAGGTCGAACTTAGTTCATGTGATAGGAATTGATTTGTTTTTGTTACTTTTCTCTTTTTCTCTTCTTTCTTTTTTTCTTTTATTTTCTTTTCTTTGCTTCTTCCATTTTTTTCCTTTTTTTCTCTTTTTCATTCTTTTCTTTCTCTTTTTCTCTTATCTTTTCCTCCTTTCCTTGTTTATTTACCTTTTGTGTTCGTGTTTCTTGAACTTTGCTACTGATTCCAAAAGAGGGGTATGTGTAAGAAAATAAATAAGGCTCAAAGGGGTAACAAAGGGTAAAGTGTTTAGATAGCAGAATAAAATGTCTTTGTCATTCCAATCTCCAAAACATGCCAAGCACAAACAAACATAATTTAAACCAAATAAATCATACATAATATCTTTTGACTACATCAAAATTGATAGCCATATCTACACATTTGCCTTCTATATCTGTTAAATACAAAGCACCATTGGAAAATACTCTCGTTAAGATGAACAACCCCTGCCAAAATTTGGGCGAACTTGCCTTTTGCTTCAGCCTGATGTGGAAGGATGTGTTTCAATACTTGCTGACCCACTTCAAATTTCTGGGGACGCACCTTTTTGTTGTATGCTCTTGCCATTTTCTTTTGATACAACTGGCCATGATACACTGCTACCAGTCTTTTATCGTCAATCAGACTTAATTGCTCCAAGCGAGTTTTGACCCACTCATCATCATCAATTTCGGCTTCAGCAACAATCCGAAGATATGGAATTTCAACTTCCGCGAGTATCACTGCTTCAGTACCATATACCAATAAATAAGGAGTTGCACCTACTGAAGTACGAATAGTAGTGCGATAACCTAGCAAAGAAAAGAGCAACTTCTCATGCTGTTGCCTGGAACCTTACACCATTTTTCGAAGTATTTTCTTTATGTTCTTGTTGGCCGCCTCGACATCTCCGTTTTCCTTGGGGCGATACGGAGTGGAATTCCGATGCGTAATCTTGAACTGTTGGCATACTTCTTTCATCAAATGACTGTTGAGGTTAGCACCATTTTCTGTGATGATTATCTTTGGGATTCTGAACCGACAAATGATATTTGAATGAACAAAGTCGACCACTGCCTTCTTGGTCACATATTTTAAAGTTTTGGCTTCGACTCACTGACCACGCTCAACTATGTCTTCTATAAAGACTAAACGGGCGTTGAAAATATAAATCTGGGATATTCAGCCCAAAGTCGATCCCACGAAGAATTGAACGTATCAATTGAGTTTATTAAATACTAAACTGGTGTTTAATCAAGTTTCTCAAGACTTTTAAATATCAATTTGTGTTGTTTAACTAATTCTACTAACAAAATAATCAACTAATAATTAATCTAACAATTTAATGTAAACAATGATAATAAAGACCTAAGGTTATGGTTTCCCCCGTTGGTGAATTCTTTCTCCGATACTTCTTATAGCTTAATTAATCGTCTCTATCAATCATGAACTCTCTATCTACCATAAATCTCTCTCAAGTAATTATGATAATTTACTAGACGCACTTTCTCAAGTTACGCTAGCTAGATTTCATTACAGTTTACTTTAGATTGCACCCGATGTATCGTTATTTCTAATCCAACCTCTAAACCCTCGGTTATGACTTTCGTCTATACTCTAGGAGTGGTGTTGTTCAACAATTACCTAAATATGCACTCTCTCTCAAGTAGATACATACTAAATAGGCACAGCTAATTGATGGCCATTCAATTAACTACAATAAGAATGTAGTTGAACAAATAGAGAATAATCAATCACAATATATTAATATCAACAGAAATTCATCTCCAACAGGTTCTACCAAAACCCTAGATTANAATTGCATAATTGAAATATAAAGTAAGAAATACTAGATTGTAGAAATTGTGTTCTTGCACTTCAATGGAATTTTCTTCTTGTCTACTTTGATCCACGAAAATCCCGTGTACTTGTGTTTTAGGAGTCTATTTATAGGTTTAGGGTGAACCCTAACCGTGTAGGGGACTTCTATTTCACTTGGGAAACACTTAAACTCGTCAAACTCGGACTTGGGCGAAACTGGAGACCCCTGGCGTTTGGGCTCTAACGCCCCCCTAACCCCAGGGGGGCCTGGCGTTATGGCCCTAACACCCCCCTAACGCCAGGGGGGGCCAGGCTTTATGGGGTAAACGCCCCCCTAACGCCAGGGGGAGCCTGGCTTTAGGGGGCAAACGCCCGGCTATCGCCCGGGCGTCT
>ML405421.1:0-31882 GCA_005239525.1 Nicotiana knightiana | reverse complement strand
AAGCACATAAAATGCGAGGTATATAATGCTTAAAATCACGAATTCTAGCCACACATCACCTGGCCTCACCCGGCTCGAACCAACCCACCGGACGTCTGCATCTCCTACCATATAAAGCCTCATACGGCGCTATCTGAATGCTGGATTGATAACTGTTGTTGTAAGGAAACTCCGCCAATGGCAAGAACTGATCCCAAGAACCTCCAAACTCAATCACACACGCACAGAGCATATCCTCAAGAATCTGAATAGTGCACTCGGACTGCCCGTCCGTCTGGGGGTGAAATGTTGTGCTCAACTCCACCCTGGTACCTAACTCCTGCTGAACGGCTCTCCACAATCGTGAAGTGAACTGATTACCTCTGTCTGAAATAATAGAAACTGGAACACCATGCAGACGAACAATCTCCCTAATATAAATCTCTGCCAACCGCTCCGATGAATAAGTAGTCAGTACCGTAATGAAATGGGCTGATTTGGTCAGCCGATCCACAATCACCCAAATAGCATCATGCTTCCTCAAGGTCCGAGGAAGTCCAACCACAAAGTCCATGGTGATCCGCTCCCACTTCCACTCTGGAAGCTCAATCTGCTGAAGTAACCCTCCCGGTCTCTGATGCTCACATTTGACCTGCTGACAGTTGAGGCACTTGGCTACAAACTCTGCTATTTCTTTCTTCATTCTTCGCCACCAATAGTGTTGCCTCAAATCCTAATACATCTTTGCAGTACCCGTATGGATGGAATACCGCAAACTATGGGCCTCTACTAAAATCAACTCCCGAAGCCCATCAACATTGGGCACACAAATCCGACCTTGTATCCTCTTTGGCATCACCGTGCTGGACCATGTCTTGAGGATAAGTAAATGAGGATCATCATATTGTCGCTCCCTGATACGATCGAATAAGGAAAATCGAGAAACCACACAAGCCAATACCCGGCAAGGCTCAGAAAGATCCAATCTCACGAATTGATTGGCTAAGGACTGAACACCTAAGGCTAGAGGCCTCTCAGCTGCATGAAGGTATGCCAAACTCCCCAAACTCTCCTCCCGGTGACTCAAGGGGTCGGCCACCACATTGGCCTTCCCAGGGTGGTATAATATAGTGATGTCATAGTCCTTTAGCAACTCTAACCATCTACGCTGGCGCAAATTTAGATCCTTCTATCTGAATATGTGCTGCAAACTCCGGTGGTCAGTATAAATCTCACAAGGCACACCGTACAAATAATGACGCCAGATATTCAAGGCATGAACAATGGCAGCTAACTCAAGGTCATGGACAGGGTAATTCTTCTCATGTACCTTCAACTATATGGACGTGTGGGCAATTACCCTACCGTCCTGCATCAACGTCGCTCCAAGGCCAACTCGCGAGGCATCACAATAAACTGTATAAGACCCCAAACCAATAGGCAATATCAAGATTGGGGCTATAGTCAAAGCTGACTTGAGCTTCTGAAAGCTCCCCTCACACTCCTCTATCCACTGAAATGGAGCACCCTCCTGGGTCAATCTAGTCATAGGGGCTGCAATCGATGAAAATCCCTCCATAAAACGGCGGTAGTAACCCGCCAAGCCAAGGAAACTGCGAATATCTGTAACTGAGGACGGTCTGGGCAAACTCTGCACGGCCTCTACCTTCTTCGGATCCACTTGAATGCCCTCACTCGATACCACGTGGCCTAAGAATGCCACAGAACTCAACCAAAACTCACATTTTGAGAACTTTGCATACAACTTCTTCTCTCTCAAGGTCAGAGGCACTGTCCTCAGGTGCTGCTCATGATCTTCCCGACTCCGGGAGTAAACAAGAATATCATCTATGAAAATAATGACGAACGAGTCGAGATATGGCCTGAACACAGTGTGCATCAAATGCATAAATGCTGCGGGGGCATTAGTCAGCCCGAATGACATAACTAGAAACTCGTAATGGCCATACCGAGTCTTGAAAACAGTCTTCAGGATATCCGGCTCCCGAATCTTCAACTGATGGTAACCTGAGCGCAAATCAATCTTAGAAAATACTTGCGCGCCCTGAAGCTGGTCAAATAGATCATCAATACGAGGAAAGGGATAACAGTTCTTCACTGTAACCCTGTTCAACTGGCGATAATCAATACACATGCGCATAGAACCATCTTTCTTCTTAACAAATAAGACAGGAGCACCCTAAGATGAAACACTGGATCAAATAAAACCCTTATCAAGAAATTCTTGTAATTGATCCTTCAACTCCTTCAACTCAGGAGGAGCCATACGGTAAGGAGGAATGGAAATGGGCTGAGTGCCTGGCAACAAGTCAATGCCAAAATCAATGTTTCTATCGGGCGGCATGCCTGGAAGATCAGCTGGAAACACATCGGAAAAATCCCGTACCACTGGAACTGAATCAACAGAAGGGGTATCAACACTGACATCTCTCACATAAGCCAAATACGCGGGACACCCCTTCTCAACCATACGTTGAGCTCTAAGAAAAGAGATAACTCTACTGGGAGTGTGATATAAAGTACCACTCCACTCAACACGCGGAATACCTGGCATAGCCAGCATTACGGTCTTGGCGTGACAATAAAGAATAGCACAATGGGGTGACAAATAGTCCATGCCCAAGATAATATCAAAATCCACCATATCGAGTCAATAAATTCGCACTGGTCTCAAGACCGCGAATAGCAACCAAACACGACCGATAAACGCGGTCCCTAACAAGAGAATCTCCCATAGGAGTAGAAACATAAACAGGAAAACTCAAGGAAATATCGAGGTACACTCAAATGCGGAGCAAAATAAAAAGGCACATAAGGATAAGCGGAGCCTAGATCGAATAGAATCGGTACACCTCTATAACAAACCATGACAATACCTGTGATGACAGAATCAGAGGCAACAGCCTCGGCAAGGGTAGGTGGGATAACAACTGGGGCTGTAACCATAGCCTAAGAACTGTGTTGAGCACGCCGTGGCTGAAAAGTCAGTAAATATGCACCCCTACTAAGTCTGGGGCAGTCCCTAACCATATGGCGGGTGTCACCACACTCAAAGCAATATCGTGGCCAACGTGAGGGTGGAAACTATGCAGTACGGGTACTCCGAGGCCCCTGCACACCTGAAACCCGGTGTAAAATCTGATATGCAAGCTAAGCTGGCTGGACCACAAAACCTCTACCATGACGTACTCTTCCTCCAAAATAAGGGCCAGCGGGTCTCCTCAATCTACAATGTCTACTCACTCATCTGTACTCTCCCTCCTGACCTCACTCCTCCCTCTCCTGGACCCAGATGTCCCCTACTCGGCGAGGGGTCCTCACCACCCACTGAACTGGGACCACATGTTCTGTCATGATGACACCTGGAACCTGACCAATGGGAACTCGCTGCTCTGGAGTGGAGGCGGCGGGAGTATGGGTCCCTCCCACGATTTGTGAATTAGTCGGTACAACCCGAATCAATCCCTCCTTAATCAATGTACCAAACATGCTCAGGAATTGTGCCAAAGTCTCCTGAAGGTATGGAGTAGTAGTAGCTATAGGCGTGTTAGGTGTCTGGACTTCGGCTGGATCTGCTGGTGGTACCACAGCGGCAGCTTGCACAGATGCTCTCGCTGCACAACGTGCGCATCCTCGGCCTCTACCCCAGCCCCGGCCTCTGGCGGCTGCAATAGTGGGCATGGGTGCCTGATCGTCCCGAGTAGCACGTGTCCTCACCATCTGTGAGAGAGTAGAAGACAGAGGTTTAGAATTGATGTCAAAATAAATATTACACGACAAGTAAATCAATGAAGTGAAGATTTTTCCTAAATAGTTACATAGCCTCTCGTAGATAAGTACAAACGTCTCTATATCGATCAGCGAGACTCTAATAAATCGGCATGTGTTTCGTGACTCCTATGAACCTAGAGCTCTGATACCAACTTGTCACGGCCCCAGTTCGCCCTCCGTGAACATGTTGTGACGGCACCTAGTCCCTATAACTAGGTAAGCCTAGCAATGCGGAATAACAACATAATTCGTGGAATAATTAAGTAAGAGAAAGTTGAACAATCTAAAAGGAAGACTGTATATAAATGCCACTTGGCATATACAACCCAAAATAATACGGAAGTCTACAATATCACCCCAAAACCTGGAAACTCACAGGAACCACAGGCTAACAGAATGTAATACACTACTCTAACTCCAGAATGACTACACAATCATAAGGAAAGATAAATTTTTCACAAAATCTGGAATAAGATAGAGACTCCTGGTCTGCGGACGTGGCAGATCTACCTCGAAGTCTCTACTACATCTCTCAACCTTGGGGATAGTGCACCTGAGTGGAGGTACCTAGATCTGCACATGAAGAAAACATGTGCAGGAAAGGGCATGAGTACACCACAGCGGTACTCATTAAGTGCCAAGCCTAACCTCGGTCGGGTAGTGACGAGGAAGGTCTGGGCCCTACTGAGGTCAAATAGTATAATAAGGATTTACAGTATGAAAACAGGCGGTAATAATGAGTACAGCAGTGAAATAAGACAGGTCAACAAGGCAATATTAAAAACACAAGAACAGAGTAAACACGGAATATGTATAGCATAATAACAATGGTAACAATAAGGATCTCCCAGGATACCGTCTTGTAGTCCTTTTCTCAACTGTCTAGTGGATCTCCCGGGATACCGTCCCATAGTACATCATATGTGTATAACCAAAGGATCTCTCGGGATACCGTCCCGTAGTCCATCTATCAATGTGAAGGGGGATCTATCGGGAATCGAACCCGCAGTCCCAAAGTAAATACGTATAACCGAAGTGTGACGACCCAAAGGGTCATCACCTATTTTCTTACCCATTTCGTGCTTCCAAGGCCTTGGAAACCTCAATTAGGGTTTCCTCAATTTGCGTGCGCAGTCCGGGCGCGTAACCGAAAAGCTTAAATATGAAATTTTATGAAAAAATGTTAAGTTTTGATATTAAAATGAATAAATTTGACTTCAGTCAACATTTTGGGTAAACGGACCCGAACCCGTGATTTGATGGTCCCGGAGGGTCCATAGGAAAATATGGGACTTGGGCGTATGCCCGGAATCGAATTCCGAGGTCCCAAGCCCGAGAAATGAATTTTTGAGTAAAATTGTTTTCTGGAAATATTTAAGAAGATTGAAAATGAAATCTGATTAGAAAGTGATGGTATTGGGCCCGTATTGTTGTTATGGCACCCGGTACAGGTCTTATATATGGTTGAAGTCCTTTCTGTAAAGTTTGGTTGAAAACGGATATCGTTTGACATGTTTTGGACTTAAAATGGAAAATTTGAAGTTTTATGAAATTTGATAGAAATCATGGATTTTGAGGCTTAATTCGATGTATATGATGTTATTTTGGCGATTTGATCGCACGGATAAGCTCATAGGATGTTCTAGAGGTTGTGTGTATCAACACTGAGTGGGTGAATTAGGGTGTTTTGGGTAGAACTTAGGTTTTTTCTAAAATCGGGGTTTGAGTGGGTGATTGACCTCCGATTAGTGAGAGCTTTATATGGCTGGACTCGTGAGAGTACGAGGGTTCTGAAAATGTAAAATTTGTTTGATTCCGAGATGTTGGTCTGAGGGGCATTTTTGTCATTACACCTAATTTTGCGCCGTAACCTTGAAATTAATAGTAGAATCAATTGCATGAGATGTTATTTATGATATGAAATTTATTTGAATAGATTTGGGCTATTTGGAGTCAGATACTCGTGGCAAACGTGTGATTTCAAGTTGATTTTGAACTGGTTCGAGGTAAGTGGCTTGTCTAACTTTGTGTAGGGGACCTTTCCCCTTGGGATGTGATGTTTGGTAATTGAATGCCTTATACGTGAGGTGACGAGCGCGTACTTGTTCTAATTGTTGTAAATCCTATTTTACATTAAATATTTAGACTGAGTTCCTTTCATACATGTTTTATTCTACTTGCAATCATAGTCTATGTTAGCTTAGGAGGGCATGCCTAGCTGCCCCAAATTACCTGTTTGCTTAGATTGCTTTAAATTGTACTACGTGAAGTATGTTGGGCTAGAGTTATTTGTTGCCTTGTATTTTTACACTTTAAATCTAAATGTCTTCCTGTTGTGGCTGCATATTTACTTTGGGATTACGGGACGGTATCCCGGGAGATCCCCCTGCTTATTTACTTTGGGACTACGGGACGATATCCCAGGAGATACCCCTGCTTATTTACTTTGGGACTACGGGACGGTATCCCGGGAGATCCCCCTGCTTATTTACTTTGGGACTACTGGACGGTATCCCGGGAGATCCCCCTGATTTTTTTCTTTGGGACTACGGGACGGTATCCGGGGAGATTCCCCTGCTTATTTACTTTGGGACTACGGGACGGTATCCCGGGAGATCCCCTTGCACACTGATAGTAGGACTACGGGACGTTATCCCGCAAGATCCTTCGGATATACATATGATGTACTACGGGACGGCATCCCGGAAGATCCTTCGAATATACATATGATGGACTACGGGACGGTATCCCAGAAGATCCTTCGGATATACATATGATAGACTACGGGACGGTATCCCGGAAGATCCTTCGGATATACATATGATGGACTACGGGACGGTATCCCGGAAGATCCTTGGGATATACATATGATGGACTACGGGACGGTATCACGGAAGATCCTTCGGATATACATATGATGGACTAGGGACAGTATCTCGGAAGATCCTTCGGATATACATATGATGGACTACGGGACGGTATCCCGGGAGATCCTTTGGATATACAGAAGATGGACTACGGGATGGTATCCCGGGAGATCCACTGGACACTTGAGAAAAGGACTACAGGACGGTATCCTAGGAGATCCTCATTGTTACCATCGTTATTATGTTGTACATATTCCGGGTTTACTTTATTCTTGTGTTTAGTTATTGCCTTGTTTGACCTGTCTAATTTCACTGTTGTACTCACTATTACCGCATGTTTTCATACTGTAAATTCCTATTATATTGTTTGATCTCAGTAGGGCCCTGACCTTCCTCGTCACTACCCGACCGAGATTAGGCTTGGCACTTACTAAGTACTGCTGTGGTGTACTCATGCCCTTTCCTGCGGATGTTTTTCATGTGCAGATCCAGGAGTCTCTATCTTATTCCAGCTTTTGTGAAAAGTTTCTATCATTCCTTACAGTTGTATAGATATTCTGGAGTTAGAGCAGTGTATTACATTTCTGTTAGCCTGTGGTTCTCATGAGTTTCCGGGTTTCGGGGTAATGTTGTGGACTTCCGTATTATTTTGGGTTGTATATGCCAAGTGGCATTTATAGTCTTCCTTTTATATTTTTTAGCTTTCTTTTACTTAATTATTCCGCGAATTATGTTGATATTCCATATTGCTAGGCTTACCTAGTTATAGGGACTAGGTGCCGTCACGACATGTTCCCGGAGGGCGAACTGGGGTCGTGACAAGTTGGTATCAGAGCCCTAGATTCATAGGAGTCACGGAACACAGGCCGATTTATTAGAGTCTCGCTGATCGGTCCGGAGACGTCTATACTTATCTACGAGAGGCTATGTAAATGTTTAGGAAAAATCTTCACTTCATTGAACTCCTTGTCGTGCAATATCTTTTGACATCAATTCTAAACCTATGTTTTCTATTCTCTCACAGATGGTGAGGACACGTGCTACTCGGGACGATCAGCCACCCGTTCCCCCTACAGTAGTCGCCAGAGGCCGAGGCCGGGGTAGAGGCCGAGGACGCGCATGTGGTGCAGCGAGAGCACCTGCGCGAGCTACCGCCGAGGTACCACCAGCATATCCAGTTGAGGTCCAGACACCTGCCACGCCTACTGCCGCTACTACTCCAGCTCTTCAGGAGACATTAGCTCAGTTCATTTCCATGTACACCACTCTGGCTCAAGCAGGGTTGCTTCCCCTTGCTGCAGCCACATCTCAGGCTGGGAGAGGAGCACAGACTCCCGCCTCCCGCACTCCTGAGTAGCGAGTGCATATGGAGCAGGTCCTAGAGATCATTCATATACCGCCTGTAGTGCCAGCTCAGCCCGAGGAGGGGTCAGCTGCTTCAGAGGACGAGCAGTGGAGATTTGAGAGGTTCAAGAAGTATGACCCTCCGGTATTCAGCGGACTAGCATCAGATGATACCTTGGGATTTATAGAGGAGTGTCACCGTATTCTTCACACTATGGGCATAGCCGGATCGAGTGGTGTTTCCTTTACTACCTTCCAGCTTCACGGGGCCGCCTATGATTAGTGGCGCACCTATGAGTTAGATAGTCCAGGCGAGGCTACTTCACTGACCCGGACCCAGTTCTCAGATATGTTCCTGAGGGAGTTTGTTCCTCAGAGCCTCAAGGATGCATGGCACGCAGAGTTTGAGCATTTGCGCCAGTGTGCTATGACAGTTTCAGAGTATGCTATCCGTTACACCAGATTGGCTAGGCATGCACCCGTTTTGGTTACTACTGTGCGCGAGAGGGTTCGCCGGTTCATTGAGGGTCTTATCCCACCCATCAGATCTAGCATGGCTCGAGAGTTGGAGATGGACATTCCTTATCAGCAGGTAGTGAGCATTGCTAGGAGGATCGAGGGTATGCTCGTTAGGGAGCGAGAGGAGAGAGAGACCAAGAGTTCTCGAGAGTCGAGCCACTACTCTGGTGCCCGTACCCCAGCAGCAGGTCATCATGGTAGGGGTTAATGGTCCGCCCAGTTCATTCAACTCTTCCAGCAGCTAGCGGTACCCCAGCTCCACCCAGGCCTCAGGAGCCTTACTATACACCTCCAGTTTCTAGCGCGCCTCCTGCGCGGGATGCTTTCAGAGGTCAGTCTAGCAGACCTGGCCCTAGCCCGTCACAGCCACCACGTCCTCCCAGAGCTTGTTTTGAGTGTGTCGATACACACCATGTGGTTAGGGACCGCCCCAGACTTGGTAGGGGTGCATCTTCACAGACTTTTCAACCACAGCGTGCTCAGCAGAGTTCTCAGGGAATGATCATAGCTCCAGCTGCTACCCCATCTGCCCAGCCAACCAAGGGCGGAGGTCCGGGAGGTAGAGGTCGCCCTCGAGGGGGAGGCCAGGCCAGATATTATGCTATTCCTTCTCGTACCCGAGGTTGTTGCCTTCGATTCTATCATCACAAGTATTATACTGGTTTTTCACAGAGATGCATAAGTTCTATTCGATCCAGGCTCCACGTACTCTTATGTGTCTTCTTATTTTGATCCGCATTTGGGTATAGACCGAGATTCTTTGGGTTCTCCTGTTTATGTTTCTACTCCTGTGTGAGATTCTCTTATTGTGGATCGTGTTTATCGGTCGTGTTTGGTTACTGATCGTGGTTTTGAGACCAGTGCGGATTTATTGTTACTCGATATGGTGGATTTCGATATTATCTTGGGCATGGACTGGTTGTCGCCCCATTATGCTATTCTTTATTGTCACGCAAAGACCGTGACGCTATCTATGCCAAGTATTCCGCGTGTTGAGCGGAGTGGTACTTTATATCACACTCCCAGTAGAGTTATCTCTTTTCTTAGAGCTCAGTGTATGGTTGATAAGGGGTGTGCCGCGTATTTTGGCTTATGTGAGAGATATCAGTGTTGATACCCCTTCTGTTGATTCGGTTCCAGTGGTACGGGATTATCCCGATGTGTTTCCAACTGATCTTCAGGGCATGCCGCCCGATAGAGACATTGATTTTGGCATTGATTTGTTGCCGAGCACTCATCCCATTTCCATTCCTCCTTATCGTATGGCTCCTCCTAAGTTGAAGGAGTTGAAGGATCAGTTACAAGAATTGCTTGATAAGGGTTTTATTCGACCCAGTGTTTCACCTTGGGGTGCTCCTGTCTTATTTGTGAAAAAGAAAGATGGTTCTATGTGCATGTGTATTGATTATCGCCAGTTGAACAGGGTTACAGTAAAGAACCGTTATCCTTTGCCTCGTATTGATGATTTATTTGACCAGCTTCAGAGCGCACATGTATTTTCTAAGATTGATTTACGCTCAGGTTACCATCAGATGAAGATTCGGGAGCCGGATATCCCGAAGACTGCTTTCAGGACTCGGTATGGCCATTATGAGTTTCTAATTATGTCATTCGGGCTGACTAATGCCCCCGCAGCATTTATACATTTGATGCACAGTGTGTTCAGGCCATATCTCAATTCGTTCGTCATTGTTTTCATAGATGATATTCTTGTTTACTCCCTAAGTCGGGAAGATCATGAGCAGCACCTGAGGTCAGTGCTTCAGACCATGAGAGAGAAGAAATTGTATGCTAAGTTCTCAAAATGTGAATTTTGGTTGAGTTCTGTGGCATTCTTAGGCCACATGGTATCGAGTGAGGGAATTCGAGTGGATCCGAAGAAGGTAGAGGCCGTGCAGAGTTAGCCCAGGCCGTCCTCAGTTACAGAGATTCGCAGTTTCCTTGGCTTGGCGGGTTACTACCGCTATTTTGTGGAGGGATTATCATCGATCGCAGCCCCTATGACTAGATTGACCCAGAAGGTGCTCCATTTTAGTGGACAGGGGAGTGTGAGGCGAGCTTTCAGAAGCTCAAGACAGCTTTGACTACAGCCCCAATCTTGATATTGCCTACTGGTTCGGGGTCTTATACAGTTTATTATGATGCCTCGCAAGTTGGCCTTGGAGCGGTGTTGATGCAGGACGGTAGGGTGATCNGTGTTGATGCAAGACGGTAGGGTGATTTCCTACGCATCCAGACAGTTGAAGGTACATGAGAAAAATTACCCTGTCCATGAACTTGAGTTAGCTGCCATTGTTCATGCCTTGAAGATCTGGCGTCATTATTTGTACGGTGTGCCTTGTGAGATTTATACTGACCACCGGAGTTTGCAGCACATATTCAGACAAAAGGATCTAAATTTACGCCAGCGTAGATGATTAGTGTTGCTAAAGGACTATGACATCACTATACTATACCATCCGGGGAAGGCCAATGTGGTGGCTGACGCCTTGAGTCGTCGGGCGGAGAGTATGGGGAGTTTGGCATACCTTCCTGCAACTGAGAGGACTCTAGCCTTAGATGTTCAGTCCTTAGCAAGTTACTTCGTGAGATTGGATCTTTCTGAGCCTTGCCAGGTATTGGCTTGTGTGGTTTCTCGGTCTTCCTTATTCGACCGTATCAGGGAGCGGCAGTATGATGATCCTCATTTACTTGTCCTCAGGGACACAGCAGCACGGTGATGCCAGAGATGTGACCATTGGAGATGACGGGGTATTGAGGATACAGGGACGGATTTGTGTGCCCAATGTTGATGGGCTTCAGGAGTTGATTTTGGCAGAGGCCCATAGTTCGTGGTATTCCATCCATCCAGGTACTGTGAAGATGTATCAGGATTTGAGGCAGCACTATTGGTGGCGAAGGATGAAGAAGGATATAGCAGAGTTTGTAGCCAAGTTCCTCAATTGTCAGCAGGTCAAATATGAGCATCAGAGACCGGGAGGGTTACTTCAGCAGATTGAACTCCCAGAGTGGAAGTGGTAGCGGATCACCATGGACTTTGTGGTTGGACTTCCTCGCACTTTAAGGAAGCATGATGCTATTTGGCTGATTGTTGATCGACTGACCAAATCAGCCCATTTCATTCCGGTACTGACTACTTATTCGTCGGAGCGGTTGGCGGAGATTTATATTTGGGAGATCGTTCGTCTGCATGGTATTCCAGTTTCTATTATTTCAGACAGAGGTACTCAGTTTACTTCGCGGTTCTGGAGAGCCGTTCAGCAGGAGTTAGGTACCAGGGTGGAGTTGAGCACAACATTTCACCCCCAGACGGACGGATAGTCCGAGTGCACTATTCAGATTCTTGAGGATATTCTCTGTGCGTGTGTGATTGAGTTTGGAGGGTCATGGGATCAATTCTTGCCATTGACAGAGTTTTCTTACAACAATAGTTATCAATCCAGCATTCAGATGGCGCCGTATGAGGCTTTATATGGTACGAGGTGCAGATCTCCGGTGGGTTGGTTCGAGCCGAGTGAGGCCAAGCTACTGGGCACAGAGTTGGTTCAGGATGAATTGGAGAAGGTCAAGGTGATTCAGGATAGACTCCGTACAACCCAGTCTAGATAGAAGAGTTACGAGGACCGAAAGGTTCGTGATGTTTCATATATGGTCGGAGAGCGGGTTCTGCTTCGAATTTTGCCTATGAAGGGCGTTATGAGATTTGGGAAGAAAGGGAAGTTGAGTCCGAGGTTTATTGGCCCTTTCAACATATTGAGGCGTGTTGGGGAGGTTGCTTATGCCTTACCTCCAGCTTGGCAGGAGTTCATCCGGTATTTCATGTTTCGATGCTCCGAAGGTATCACGGTGACCCGTCGCACGTGTTGGATTTCAGTTCAGTCCAGTTGGACAAGGACTTATCTTATGAGGAGGAGCCGGTAGCTATTCTAGACCGGCAGGTTCGGCAGTTGAGATCCAAGAGTTTCCCTTCTGTTCGTGTTCAGTGGAGAGGTCAGCCTCCTGAGGCATCGACCTGGGAGTCCGAGTCCGATATGCGCAGCCGTTACCCTCATCTATTCCCCGACTCAGGTAATTCCTTCTTCTGTCCGTTCGAGGACGAACGGTTGTTTTAGAGGTGGAGAATGTTTGGGTCATCACCTGTTTTCTTACCCATTCTGTGCTTCCAAGGCCTTTGTAAACCTCAATTAGGGTTGCCTCGATTTGCATGCACAGTCTGAGCGCGTAACCGGAAAGCTTAAATATGAATTTTTGTGAAAAATGCTAAGTTTTGATATTAAAATGAATAAATTTGACTTTGGTCAATATCTTGGGTAAACGGACCCGGACCCGTGATTTGACGGTCCCGGAGGGTCCGTAAGAAAATATGGGACTTGGGCGTATGCCCGGAATCAAATTCTGAGGTCCCAAGCCCGAGAAATGAATTTTTGAGTAAAATTGTTTTCTGGAAATATTTAAGGAGATTGAAAATGAAATCTGATTAGAAAGTGATTGTATTGGGCCCGTATTTTGGTTCCGCCGCCCGGTACAGGTCTTATATATGTTTTAAGTCCTTTCTGTAAAGTTTGGTTGAAAACGAATCTCGTTTGACGTGTTTCGGACTTAAAATGGAAAATTTGAAGTTTTATGAAATTTGATAGAAATCATGAATTTTAAGGCTTGATTCGATGTATATGATGTTATTTTGGCGATTTGATTGCACGAATAAGTTCATAGGATGTTCTCGAGGTAGTGTGTATATTTGGTTTACAGCCCCGAGGGCTCGGGTGAGTTTTGGATAGGCCACGACTTCATTTTTTGGACTTGGAATCTGCTGGTGTGGCTGATCTGCAGGCTTCGCATTTGCGAAGCCAGCATCGCAAATGCGAAGGTATAGCTGGGCAGGCATGATCGCAATTGCGACCAATGCCATCGCAAATGCGAAGATATGCCTGAGCAGCATGTTCGCAAATGCGAACAAATTGCTCGCAAATGCGAAGCCTCCCCTTTTGCTCAGTGTTCGCAAATGCGAACTGTGCTTCGCATTTTCCAGGTCAGGGGTTCAATTGCGAACCCCTGTTTGCATTTATGAAGCCAACCAGTGGCCTGCAATGCACTTAAACCGAATTTTTGACTCCATTTTCATATTTTCTCAAACTCAAAATCACTTGGGAGATTTATCCAAGAACAAGATTTTTTCCAAATCAATTGTAAGTTGGTTTTTACTCAATTCATTCAATCATTAATATCATTTAACATGTTTTCAACTGAAAATCAAAGATTTCTATGGGTGTTTTGGGTAGAACTTAGGTTTTTTCTAAAATCGGGGTTTGAGTGGGTGATTGACCTCCGATTAGAGAGAGTTTTATATGGCTGGACTCGTGAGAGTACGGGGGTTCTGAAAATATAAAATTTGTCCGATTCCGAGATGCTGGCCTGAGGGGCGTTTTGGTCATTTCACCTAATTTTGCGTCGTAACCTTGAATTTAATAGTAGAATCAATTGCATGAGATGTTATTTACTATATGAAATTTATTTGAATAGATTTGGGCTATTTGGAGTCGGATACTCGTGAAAAACGTGTGATTTCAAGTTGATTTTGAGCCGGTTCGAGGTAAGTGGCTTGTCTAACTTTGTGTGGGGGACCTTTCCCCTTAGGATGTGATGTTTTTTAATTGAATGCCTTGTATGTGAGGTGACGAGGGCGTACTTGTACTAATTGTTGTAAATCTGGTTTTACTTTAAATATTTAGACTGAGTTCCTTTCTTACCTGTTTTACTCTACTTGCAATCATAGTCTATGTTAGCTTAGGAGGGCATGCCTAGTTGCCCCAAATTACCTGTTTGCTTAGATTGCTTTAAATTGTACTACATGAAGTATGTTGGACTAGAGTTACTTGTTGCCTTGTATTTTTGCACTTTAAATCTGAATGTCTTCTTGTTGTGGCTGCATATTTACTTTGGGACTACGGGACGGTATCCCGGGAGATCCCCCTGCTTATTTACTTTGGGACTACGGGACGATATCCCGGGAGATCCCCCTGCTTATTGACTTTGGGACTAAGGGACGGTATCTTGGGAGACCCCCCTGCTTATTTACTTTAGGACTACGGGACGGTATCCCGGGAGATCCCCCTGCTTATTTACTTTGGGACTACGGGACGGTATCCCGGGAGATTCCCCTGCTTATTTACTTTGGGACTACAGGACGGCATCCTGGGAGATTTCCCTGCTTATTTACTTTGGGACTACGGGACGGTATCCCGGGAGATACCCCTGCACACTGATAATAGGACTACGGGACGGTATCCCGGGAGATCCCCCTGCACACTGATAATAGGACTACGGGACGGTATCCTGCAAGATCCTTCGGATATACATATGATGGACTACGGGATGGTATCCCAGAAGATCCTTCGGATATACATATGATGGACTACGGGACGGTATCTCGGAAGATCCTTCGGATATACATAAGATGGACTATGGGACGGTATCCCGGAAGATACTTCGGATATACATATGATGGACTACGGGACGGTATCCCGGAAGATCCTTCGGATATACATATGATGGACTACGGGACGGTATCCCGGAAGATCCTTCGGATATACATATGATGGACTACGGGACGGTATCTCGGAAGATCCTTTGGATATACATATGATGGACTACGGGACGGTATCCCGGAAGATCCTTCGGATATACAAATGATGGACTACGGGACGGTATCCTTGGAGATCCTTTGGATATACATATGATGGACTACGGGAGAGTATCCTGAAAGATCATTCGGATATACATATGATGGACTACGGGACGGTATCTCGGGAGATCCTTTGGATATACAGATGATGGACTACGGGACGGTATCCCGGGAGATCCACTGAACATTTGAGAAAAGGACTACAGGATGGTATGCTAGGAGATCCTCATTGTTACCATCGTTATTATGCTTTACATATTCCGGGTTTACTCTATTCTTGTGTTTAGTTATTGCCTTGTTTGACCTGTCTTATTTCACTGATGTACTCATTATTACCGCCTATTTTCATACTGTAAATTTCTATTATATTTTTTGATCTCAGTAGGGCCCTGACCTTCCTCGTCACTATCCGACCGAGGTTAGGCTTGGCACTTACTGAGTACCGCTGTGGTGTACTCATGCCCTTTCCTGCGCATGTTTTTCATGTGCAGATCCAGGTACCTCCACTCAGGCGCACTATCCCTGAGGTTGAGAGATACAGCAGAGACTTCAAGGTACATCTGCGCAGACCAGGAGTCTCTATCTTATTCCAGCTTTGGTGAAAAGTTTCTATCCTTCCTTACAGTTGTATAGATATTCTGGAGTTAGAGCAGTGTATTACATTTCTGTTAGACTGTGGTTCCCGTGAGTTTCCGGGTTTTGGGGTGATGTTGTAGACTTCCGTATTATTTTGGGTTGTCTATGCCAAGTGGCATCTATATACAGTCTTCCTTTTAGATTGTTCAGCTTTCTTTTACTTAATTATTCTGCGAATTATGTTGATATTCCGCATTGCTAGGCTTACCTAGTTATAGAGACTAGGTGCCGTCACGACATGTTCCCGGAGGGCGAACTGGGGTCATGACACTAAGGATCTCCCCGGATACTGTCCCGTACACCATCTATCAATGTGCAGGGGGATCTATCGGGAATCGAACCCACAGTCCCAAAGTAAATATGTATAACCGAAGAATCTCCCAGGATACTGTCCCGTAGTCCATCTATCAATGTGCAGGGGGATCTATCGGGAATCAAACCCGCAGTCCCAAAGTAAATATGTATAACCGAAGGATCTCCTAGGATACCGTCCCGTAGTCCATCTATCAATGTGCAGGGGGATCTATCGGGAATCGAACCCGCAGTCCCAAAGTAAATATGTGTAGGGGGATCTATCGGGAATCTAACCCGCAGTCTCCAAAGTAAATATGTGCAGGGGGATCTATCAAGAATCTAACCCGCAGTCCCAAAGTAAACAAACAGGGGGGGAGCTACCGGAATCCCACATCCGTAGTCCCAATGTAAATACGCAGCCACAACAAGAAGATATTCGGAAATAGAGTGCAAAGAAAATTACAAGTAAACAAGTAGTTCTAGCCTAACATGCTTCACGTAGTACAATCAAAGCAACTTAAGCAAATAGGCAATTTAAGTCAACTAGGCATGCTTTCTAAACTAACATAGGCTATAATTGTAAGTAGAATAAAATAGGTAAGAAAGAAACTCAGGCTAAATATTTAAAGCAAAAACCGGATTTTCAACAACTAGCACAAGTACGTGCTCGTCACCTCACGTACAAGGCATTCAATTACCAAGTATCACATCCTAAGGGGTAAGGTCCCCCACACAAGGTTAGACAAATCACTTACCTCGAACCGACTCAAAATCAACTTGAAACCACACGTTTACCACGAGTATCCGACTCCAAATGACCCCAATATATACAATTCAATTACATATCATAAATAACATCTCATGCAACTGATTATACCGTTTAATTCAAGCTAAGGCGCGAAATTATGTAAAATGACCAAAACGCCCCTCGGGCCCACAACTCGGAATCGGGTAAAAGTTTTTCGGACACCATTCACTCACGAACTCATTTAACCAGAAACAATCGAAATCCGATGCCAAAAACCCCCAAAATTTTCAGAATTTCGGGTTGGGAAAATCTCATCACTTTCCTATGGTTCTTCCCCCATTTTTGATAATTAAACTAAAGAAAACAATGGAAATCAATGGTCTAACAATGAATTAGGATTAGGAAATGTTACGTGTGATCCTTCTCTTCAAAACCCACAGAAAATCGCCAATCTTTGAGCCCTTACACGATTTTTTAGAATTATGAACCAAACTCTCGAATTTTTGAAATAAATCACATAGGAAAATCGCACGTGCGGACTCGATTACCGCACCTGCGGTACCGCACCTGCGGAAAAAGCATCGCAGGTGCAAAAGTCACTTAAAATGCACTGGGGCCGCACCTGCGGAACCCAGGCCGCACCTGCGACCACTGGCCCAAAACTCCCCTATCACACCTGCGATCAAGGACACCGTGCCTGCGAGTCCGCACCTGCGGAAAAACCTTCGCAGGTGCAAAGACACCAAAAGGTGCCTGGTTCAGCAGCAACAATTTTCCCAAATTTCACCTGTTAAGCATCCGAAACAACCCCGAGGCCCCCGAGACCTCAACCAAAACCACCAACCAACCCTAACACCTCATTTGAACTAGGTCGAGCCTTAAAACACGTCTCTTAACATCAAAATCATCGATTATGCATAGGTTCAAGCCTAGAAACTTAGGAAAATTCTAGAATTCACATCCGACGCCGAAACGCGTCTAAACTTATCCGAATGACCTCAAATTTTTCACACACATCACAAATGACATGACGGAACTACTGCAACTTCCAGAATTCCATTCCGATCCTCGAATCAAAAATTCACTATCGGAACGGAAACTCCAAAACTTCAAACTTCGGCATTTCAAGCCTAAATGAGCTACGGACTTCCAAAATATATTCCGAACATGCTCCCAACCCCGAAATCACCTAACGGAGCTAACGGAACCATCGTATTTCCAATTCGAGGCCGTTTTCGCACTGCTCCGACTACGGGCAACTTTCCAACACTTAAGCTCTCATTTGGGGACTAACTGTCCCAAAATTCTCCGAAACTCAAAACCGAACGTCCCGGCAATTCAATTTAGCAGAAATAGACTTGGGGAAAATAGTTAATAGGGGATCGGGGCATTAATTCATAAGACGACCGACCGGGTCGTCACAGGAAAGGGCCTACATGAAATACGAGCAGGATCTATGAATGTGAAAGCATTCGATGGGTCACAAAGAGCCACGATTGGAGAAACCAACCTATGCTTGCAAATGGTTCCTACCTGGTTCGATGTAGAATTCCAGGTACTAGACATATCCGCCTCCTATAACCTGCTGCTGGGACGGTCTTGGATACATGCCGCTAGAGATGTCGCGTCTACTTTGCACCAAGCGGTAAAATTTGAATGGAACCATCAAGAAGTGATCATTCATGGAGATGGGAGCAACCCTATTTACACCAGTCAGATTGTTCCAGTGGTAGAATAGAAGGAAGTTAGGTGGAGAAATCTATCATCGCATTGAGCATGTTAACGCGGTTGAGAAGGATAAATGGTGGAGTAGAAAAATAGAGAGCATACTGGCATGGTCAGGGTATGAACCTGGTAAGGGGCTTGGTAAAAAGCTTCAAGGTATCTCCAAACCAGTACAGCTGAAGCGCCATGACACAACCTTCGAGCTCGGATATCAGTGTACTTGGCAGGAATATCGAAATTAGTCGCCAATATGGTGTGGTCCATACTATCATCTTGAGCAACTCGTGCCGCACCTGAATTAGACCTTCCATCAGGCCAACACAATATGGGCGTCGGAGGAAGAAGAAGCCTTGGAAGCATTGAGGAATTTGTTCTTGGAAGACAATGATAAGGATTGCTGTGTAATAGTTGAGGAGGAGGAGGAGGAAGACAACCGCACTATCCAGACAATGGGGAAGGGAGCATCTCTCAAGAATTGGACCGCGAGACCATCAAGGGCCCGACGAGTCTCGGGGTAGCGAGGCTGATAGCATTGTTTACTTTTGAAAATGATTTCCTCTTTGGCATTTCTGTTTTAAATAATATTTTTTAATGTTCCGTTTCAAAAAAAAATTATTTGAAATCATTTTGTTTGACATTATAAATGTCTTGATTTTTTATTATTACTATTTTTCTTTCATATATTTATCCCTACAGCATTACTATTGCTTATCTTGATGAACTAACGACTGTGACATGTAATGAGACAACGCAACAGAAGGACAGTGACTCGGAAGAAATAGAAGAAGAGGATGTAATACCTGAGGAGATTGTCAAAGAAGTAGAGCATTTGGAGAACAAGACCAAGTCCAACCTGGACGAAACCAAGATAGTCAACTTGGGAGATTCTGAAAACGTCAAGGAAACCCGCATAAGCATCCATTTGTCACCGTTAGGGAAAGAGGAATACACTCGGTTCCTGAAAGAATATAACGGGAAATTCTCTCCCAAATGGAAAGGTCCTTACATGGTTCACAGAGTACTGACAGAAGGAGCTCTCATACTTGTAGAGATGGACGGGAAAATTTGGCCAAAGCCAATCAACTCAAACGCAGTCAAAAGATATTATGTGTAAAATCATCTTATGCTTTTCTATATGATGTAAATTGAACTACGCTCGACCTGATTCCCGATTAAGAGGGGACACATAGGCAGCCCTGTGGGTTTGGTCACAATTCAATAAAATTTCCATTTTCTCCACAATCAGAAACTGGGGCAGAATTTTGAGGAGGACCCTCAAAATTCGAAGCAAGTTCAGCCAACTGCAGCATATGGAGCAGTCAAAAAGGTCATCTACTTAACTAGGGCAGAATTTTGAGGAGGACCCTCAAAATTGTACGGCAGCAGAAGTCGCAATGTCTCTAATGATGTCACAATTACTGGTTCATCTATCTAACTTCCAGACTGCATACTACTGTGTCTTTTAAAATTATATAAGCATGCTTTTGACAAAGAAACTTTGCTTTAGCCAAATGCTACCCTAATAGTTTGGACAGGATCTTCAGACAGAACGGAGAAATTCAAGCAGAAGAAGGCACGAACCAACCTTCCCCCGCAAAACTCACAAATTTTTCTTTAGATGCAGGACTATATCATCATGACAAATACCGTTGCAACTATGCACGAAACACATTGTCAGCTAATAATACTTCGCTCTTACCCTTCTCCTTGCATGGGACCAAGCACTGTCCCAAACCTTGCATGAGGCTAAGCCCTGCCTCCCACTTGCATAGGGCTAAGCACTGCCTTCTCCTTGCATGGGACTAAGCACTGTCCCGAACCTTGCATGAGGCTAAGCCCTGCCTCCCACTTGCATAGGGCTAAGCACTGCCTTCTCCTTGCATGGGACTAAGCACTGTCCCGAACCTTGCATGAGGCTAAGCCCTGCCTCCCACTTGCATAGGGCTAAGAATTTCCTTCTCCTTACATGGGACTAAGCACTATCCCGAACCTTGCATGAGGCTAAGCCCTGCCTCTTCACTTGCATAAGGCTAAGCACTGCCTTCTCTTTGCATGAGACTAAGCTTTGTCTCAATCTTGCATGAGGCTATGTCCTGCCTCTCCCATTTGCATGAGGCTAATCCTTGTCTCGAATCTTGCATGAGGCTAAGCCCTGCCTCCCATTAGCATAAGGCTAAGCACTGCCTTCTATTTGCATGGGACTAAGCCCTGTCCTGAATCTTGCAAGAGGCTAAGCCCTGCCTCCCATTAGCATAAGGCTAAGCACTGCCTTCTATTTGCATGGGACTAAGCCCTGTCCTGAATCTTGCAAGAGGCTAAGCCCTGCCTCTCTACTTGCATAAGGCTATGCACTTCCTTCTATTTTCAGGGGACTAGGACATGTCCCGAATCTTGCATGAGGCTAAGTCCTGCCTCTCTACTTGCATAAGGCTAAGCATTGCCTTCACTTTGCATGGGACTAAGCATTGTCCCGAATCTTGCATAAGACTAAGCACTGCCTTCTATTTGCATGGGACTAAGCACTGTTCTGAATCTCGCATGAGACAAAGCACTGTCTCTCTTGTATTGTTCTCTTCTCTCGGGCTAAGCTCTGGCATCAACTTCATACAAGACTAATCCATGTCTTATCGCTTATGGCATCATCTCTTTGCACCTCATGGGCTGAAATATAGCCAACTTATTCGAAGATGTCATAGTCCGAAGGCACCATCCTCATAGCCCGAAGACATCATGCCATGGTCTGAGGATTTCTAAAACTTGCACATCATTATGCAAAGGCGTCATGTTTCGGAGGCACCATTTTCATGGCCCGAGAACATCATTTCATGGCATGTGAATGCCTTACCGCAACAATCATGGCCTGGGATGTCATGGTCTAGGACGTCATACTCAACCGTCCGAAGACAATTTTCATGGTCTGAAGGGAATTTGCATCATGTCTAAATTTACGCACAATCATACGTATATTCTTGCAGTACATCTTTTGACTTGCAGGTGACCCAGTGAGTAACTGTTATCCCAACAGGAGCAATCCCACTCCATTTCTCTCAAATTATTTCAAAATTTGAGCACTCACCATAACCGTTTTACTTACTCGAAACCCTGTGTCCATCCTTGTGATAGCTTCATCGGTTTATTTCGCCGGTGGATCTAGAACTACACGCGGACTGATTCTTATAAAACCAGGGATATGTAGGCAGCTCAGAAACCAGAGTGCATCCTATATCTCTCAAATCACTCTATTCGGTCAAAATTGGCCATCATATCTTTACCCGACAACTCTTTCATCCTTCCCGGGTAAAGAGGGGCGGCTGTTGATACCCAATTTTTCTCTATATATTTTCAATATATATATATATATATATATTTCAAAATAATACATGATAATCAACTAGCATTTTTCATAATTTTCTGTAATTTTAAAAGATTTTTAATTATTTTATCTGTTACACCCCATGTTTTCATACATAAAAGTAAGGCATAAGTAATTTGATGAAAACTAGAAAATGAGATATAACATCCCGCATTTTCATATGTTAAAGTTTCATCGTAAGTTAATCAACGTAAGTTCGGGACAAGGATTATTTTGAGGTTACAAAGGATAAGTAAATTCGTGAAGGTAAGAGGGTAAGCTCGAAGAAAATAAGTTTCGTCGAAGTTTGACAAGTTGAGATAAAATATTGTCCGAACTATAATACTCCATATTTATGGACTAGTGCCATACAATGTACCACATGACCATTATAGTATGATGTATAAAGTATATTAAAAATAAGTCGAATTTTAAGTAATTTAAGATAATTATTAATTATGCGGGTAATTGATTAATTATCGGGTAGCGGGACATTACCTAGTTAACTATTAAATTATGGGATGAGACTAAAACTATCACCCCTAAAACGTGGCAGTAAATAAGCCAACCAAACATATGACTAAGGGTCATATGATCTTTAGGTGTCAAATTAACAATTAGCCACTTTTACGAAAGCTTTTAACAAAGCTTGATTTCCATGTCTTGAATACAAAGACACAAAATCAAAACATTAGTTATTTTCCTACAATTAGAACTTAAGAATGAATGAATAGTTAAAGAAGTTCTACAAAAGCAGAACGTACAATTATTCAACAAAGCTCTAATCTAAACCTTCATTAACAACGAAAATTCCTACAATCTAATTCTCCTACAAGGCTCCAACGAGAATTTTTAAGAATATTAGCAACGTAAAATTTTGTGGGTCTAAAGGTGTACGGTGCAATCTTCTACAAGAATATTATACGGAGTTTTTCCTATTCCGGGAATTTTAAGGCTATCCCTTCTTTCTTTTTGGCATGATCTATACGAACGAACGAAACGAGAAAATGCACAACTTCAAAAAAATACTTTATTCGTAGAATTGCTAAAGATGTGTATATTCTTATTCTTCCATGTGTCATATTGTTCTATCATCTGTTCATGGGCCTCAGAAATATGTAAGTTGATAAAGTTTATTTCATGATATTAATCAGAGGCATAATGGCCTTATGACGTACCAAGAGATTTTATTAACGTATTTCATATGCATTTCATGCATTTATACATGCACATTGACCCATGACCAGATGCCATTATATACGCATGTATATATATGTATATATATGGGATATGGGAAAGGTTATGGCGTTATATACGCACCACCACCTGATCAGCTGGTATACATTGATGATTTTTCCCACAGTGGCCGATATGATATAATGGGATGCCCTCAGAGGCCTGATGATGTTATGAAACATGTACCCATGCATTACATGACATTTATACGCATATGCATGACATTATAAATATTTCATGATTTACAGAGTTATCCATACTTACAGGTTGAGTCATTTACTCTATATTTCTTTCATGTCAGTTATGTATGTATTTATATGCCTTAAATACTCAGTACATTATTCGTACTGACGTCCCTTTTGCCTGGGGACGTTGTGTTTCATGCCCGTAGGTCCTGATAGACAGATCGAGAGCCCTCCAAATAGGCTATCAGCTCCGCGGAAGACGTTGGTGCGCTCCATTTGCTTCAGAGTTACTCGGTCGGTTAGTATGATTTGGACGTGTATTGCTTTATGGTGGGACCCTGTCATGACCTTTATGAAAATTATGTATTCTTAGAGGCTTGTAAACAGATGTCATGTACGTAAAAGATTGTATGGATGTGTCGGCCTATATTCAGTATACGAGTCGATATTTGATCTTATAGGCTTGTATGTCTTATGTATAAGTTGATATCTCATGTTGTATTTTACTTATCTCACGGCAGCCTTCCTGTAATAACCCAAAATATTTTTATATACTTATTAACTTTTAGAGTAGAGAATTAAATTAGTTTGTAGCAATCGGATCGAATATTAAGAAAGTGAGGGGGAGTTGGTTAAGATGATATATAAAATAGTGTATTACATAAGTGACTAGGAGATTAATATTTTAATTTACTTATTTAGTTGACTTAGGTTGGTTGTGCTAATAATAAAATAGGAGGCAAGTGGACCAAACCAACATTTTTAGGACTTCACGTCCAGAGCCTCTACAAAGTGGGAATAGATGAACTACTAGAGTATTAACTATAGAAGAAACAAAAAAAAATAGATACATAGCAGGTTTTAGTCTTGAAAATTTGACGGCAGCACTTTTGAGAAAAAGGGCTAAGACGCTTTAGCATCGGGAGAAACTACGAAAACTAGGGATGTTGGTTTGCTCAGGTATTACAAAGTTTCAGTGTGTTTTTGTTCAATTAATTTTGGTCAATTGATAATTATGGTAGTATATGAGATATGAATTTATGCTTATGCCATAAATAATAGGCATAATAATTACTATATAATAATAGGATGGTAGTGATTATATAAGGATTGATAATTGTAAAGATGAATTGGGATTGAAAACTGGACAGGGACTCCGTTCCGTCACTGCCTTTTTGAAATTCTGCAAAATAGTATGCTACTTGAAATCCTTACTACTATATTTAAGAATGGAAATATAGGATCACGATGTCATGATTGATAGTAATAATAAGCTAATGATGGGTGGAAGTAAAATCTTTCCATGGAAAACTAATGTTGATGCAGTGTATATGAAATGGAAATATACTGGAAAGGGACTTCTATATGTAAAATACAAAATAATTATCTACTACGTGGTTAATAGTGAAGAAGGCACATGATTGTGTAATGATGATGATATGTAAAATTGTATATTAAGATAGTGGTGGATTCCCAGCATAAGAGGTAGTATTCTGGAATTGTAGAGTTATTTCAGAAGCTACTGTTTTGGCTATTTTGGTTGACAATTTAGTGTACTAGTTTTTATTAATTGGATCTAGGTTGATTTTGATTTTGACCCGTCTTAAGATTATGAAATTATTCATCTAGATTAATTAGAACGTGTTATTCAATATTTTGGATAGATTCGGAGCTTTTGGAGACCAAGTCGAGGGACGAAGACATCTCGGAGTAGGATTTTTTGGCTATTAAAGTAAGTAACAGTTTTAACTCTGGCTTGAGGGTATAAACCAGGAGATTTGATATCATGTGATTTTGTGGAGGTGATACCCACGCTAGGTGACGGATGTGTGGGTGTGCACCGCGAGGGATTGAAACTTGGTCCGTCCCGTGAGGCTTAATGACTATTATATGTGGTTATGTATTTACTTTTGTTGAACTTGTTTGCCTTCATGTTAAGGATCATGCTTAGGCTGTATTCATGCTCACATTAATATAAATTCAGTCATAGAAATTATTTTACATGTTTACCTCAGTCTCTATTATTTTGCTAATATGCTGTGATACTTGATGTGGGTTGTGTCCCCTTATTTGTTGATGATGGTGAGGCTAGTGAGGTACATGATTGAGTGATATGATTCCCTGGTTGTGAGTATATTAATACCATAGTGCGTGAGTTGTCCGCGTAGCACGTGAGTTGACCTTGCGGATCCAGGTATTGATATGATAGCATGTGAGTTGTCCATGCTTAGCGCTTGGGCTTTGGGAGCCCCTCTGGAGTCTGTACACACCCCCAGTGAGCGCAAAGTGTTGAATGAATTGAGTGTTGAGTGTTGAGTGCTGAGTGATGGAGTGACATTGCTGTGAGGTTGCATTTACTTTTGTGGTTGCTACATTTATCTGTTAAATTTCTTTGTGGCATTTACTGAGTTATGGAATTTACATGTTTATTCCTGTTATTTTTGAATTGTGAAAATAAATAATTAGACTGTTTTGCTTAGCTCGTCACTACTGCTCAGTTCCTTAGTTATTTCTGTTACTACTGAGTCGGTTCTACTCATACTACACCCTGCACTTTATGTGCAGATCCAATTGAGTTAAAGCGCAGCGAACGTTGAGTTCAGGCCGACTATCTGTGGAGATTGCAAGGTAGTTGCTAGTGTCCGCAGAACCTTGTTACTCCTGTTGTCATTTCTTCTTTTGGACAGTTAGACAATTTATATATCTTAGTTTATAGTTTTAGACGCTCATGGTTTGTGACACCCGATGTTTGGGGCTCGTTTCCGTATTCTATATTGTTATTATTTAGAGTTGATTTAGTTTATGAGAAATTCAGATGTTGGTATTGTTTTATTAAATCCTTAAAATCAATCAATAGTAATATTTCGGGAAGTAGGCTTGCCTAGTAACACGATAGGCGCCATCACGACCTAGGTTAGAATTGGGTCGTGACACTTGTGGCTCAGTTATCTATGATAGTATGATACGTTATGTTGGTACTCAGTTGGGTAAGGTACCGGGTGCCCATCACGGCCCATTGGTTTCGGTCGTGACATTATCCCAATATTTTATTATCTAAGTAATTATTAATTACATCACAAATGATTATATAATATTTTATTGCTTAATTTTATCATTTAAATTTATATTAAGCTTTAATTATTCTATGCATAATAGTATTTACATCTTTAGGTTATAATTGTAATGACTTTGCAATAATAGCTCATGTGTGCATAATTACTTTATTTTACACGAAAATGACTTTTTATATTTTTATAATATTAAGTAATTATTTTAAATCATTTCATGCATAAATAGAATTTTTTATCCTTTATTAACTATTTTTATTAAATTAAATAGGTATTTAACATATAGCCTCTTTTATTAATTTTCGGACCTTAGCCCAATAACTACCCCAGCCCAATAATTAAAATAACCCATCACCCATTACCCATAACCCAAGCCCAATACCCAATTCTTATAACCCACCCAACCCAGACTCGATCCTGGCTGTTGATCTCAGAAGATCAACGGTCCAAGACATACTTGCCTTTTTTAATTACCCAAACGACCTAAACCCTACCCCATTTTTTCACAAATTCGCCGCCCTTCCACCCTTATCTTCTCTCTCACACCCTCTAACCCTAGCCCGCCGTCACAAATCCCCTCTTGATTCATGGGGTTTTCCTTCGATCCTCTGCCTTATCTGGCATCATCTCTCTACTGGTTGTATGATTTTCATGTTACTTGATGTGAATCTCATAGGCTCGAACCATATCTGGTTCAAAGGCTCTCATTTCTTGATTATTCCGTCTATGATTACTCTGATATCTATTATTAGGGTTTCAAATCTCTGGTTCAAACCAGATTTAGTTCCCTTCTGTTTATTTTCATGAACCTGACTATTTTTCTGGTTGAATCCATTTAGATCTCTCTAGATCTAAAGCGGTTTTGTGTTTATTTGGTACTTCTCCCCTAAAATTTTCTGTTTTTACCATTATTGTCGACCGATTTCAGTTACCCTAAAAGCTAGTGTTTTTGTTCTGATGAATTTTCTACAAAAAAATGTTTTAAACATTTAAATGTTTTCATCTCTAATTATTTCATTTACTTTTTCGACTGATTTTTAATTATGCTCCATTTATCTGTCTTTGTAGTTCCTAGGGTTTCGATTATTTGGCTATTTATTCTGCTGTTTTGCATGTTTACCTTTAACTCTGTCAATTAAAGTGTTAATTGACTTACTTACCTAAATTAGGGTTTGAATTTAGTACCCATATTTTCTTATTAAGATTTTTTCTTACCTTATTTATGTACATGTAGTACTGGCTGATTTTGTGTTCTGACTCCTAATTGGTTTTGAAATTAGTTCTTGCCTTGTTTAACCTTATTCTTAGCTATTGATTGATTTGTGTGAGATTTTCCTTAAATTAAGCGGTAATTACTCATTTATGTCCTGTTAATTGATCCATGCTGACCTTAATTGATTTTCATGCCTTATTCGTGTGTGATTGGCTCATTACTTGTTTTACTCCATTTTTATGCTATAAAAACCCTTTCTTTGTTCTGATTTCGACACGCTTGACAACCCCTTTCTGAATAATTTTTAAAACTCTCAAGCTTTCTGTTTCTCAAAGAAACTTAAGTTCTCTTTTTGTTCTACTGTTCTAACTTCTGCACTGGTTAGCCGGCTGGAAGCCAAGGCCAGATTCTCTGGAATTTTAGCTACTATTGCATTCCTATTTTCTTTCTTCTCGACTGGTATGCCTTAAATCCTAGTATTTTATTCGGTTCTATATGTTTTATTCAACTAGCCTATTTCAAACTTCAGCATGATTCTGTTTGTTATGCGACTACCTGATTCCACTCAATGATTTTGTTATGCTAAGCTATCTTCAATAATATGAAACTCTTCCTAATTCAGTTCCCTGTTCTGAACTTTGCTAGAAACATGTGATCAATGTGGGGCTCATTCATATGTCCTGTTTGTTAACTAACTGTTTCTGTGCTTAAGCCATGGTTGTTTAATATTAGCATTAGCCTACTCAAAAATGCAACTTGTTTGAACTATAGCTGAACATGAGTCTTGTTAATTCTTTGGTGTAGTTCTGTTACTATTTTGTATGCACTATTTTCCAAACTGTCCCCCTTACCCCCTGTGTACTGGTTTTCAAACTTCTACTCTTAGTCATCTAGGTTCCTACCACCCCTAGTGTGAGCACTGCCTAGGGTCCTTGAGACTCCTCCGAACTCTGACACATTGGGGTTGGTCTTCCAATCTTGTATGAACTGTTTCTTTAAGTTTGGTTCTGGTATGAGCATTGCCCTGGGTCCCTGAGGCCCTTGGGAACTTTGACGTATTAGGAACCTAATTTTATGTGCCATGGATGGACCACCTCTATACTTCAGACTTGCTTTGCTTGAAGGCCTGGTTTCCAGGTTAATATTGGGCCTATGAAGGCTCCCTATAGTATAATAAATTTTGCTGTGTAATTTATTCATTATTGGGATGTAATAATGTATTTATCTCTGTAATAAACAGATCTGGGGTTATTACTAAAAGTTGGGGGGAAGGGGGTTTTATATATCTTTGTTAAAAAACTCGGGTAGAAATCCTGCCTACAGGTCTATTGTGTTGGTTCCTTATGTGCATGTTACTGTTAATTTAGAAATCCTGCCTATAGGATGTTTTCCTGACTATTTGTGACTCTAAATCTTCATATTTTTGACATATTAGAGACACTGCCTATAGGTCTTTTGTTAATTCTGCATTAGAATCCATGTTTATAGGATCTACACATATTTACAATCTCAACATGCATTAGTGATCATGTATATAGGATCATATTTTTATGAATTAATAAACTTTCTTGGTGACTTGTCTAAAATTCTGCCCACATGTGATTAATAGAATTCATGCCTATAGGGATTAAAAATCAGTTTCAACTTAGATATCACGCCTATAGGGTTTAAAAATCAGTTTCAACTTAGATATCATATCTATAGGAAATAAACAAATCAGTTTCAACACTTAGAAACCATGCCTATATGAGTAAATTAATTCTGCAAATTAGGAAGCATGCCTATAGGATCTAAAAATATAAAACATGTCTTTATGAGCAATTCGCTTAGAAACCATGTTATAGGTCTATAATTAACAGTTGTAGATGCCATGCCTACAGGATTCTGCTCTGATTATCACTTAGGAAAACCTGTAGGGTTTCTAAGGATTCTGGGCCTAAAACTGTGATCCCTTGTTGCTTGAAATTTTCCCAGATTCAGAATTTAATCAGTAGGCAAGCAGTAGGTTCCAATGCTCGTTTTAATAAACTGGTTTCTTACATTCTGTTTATGCCCATCTAGATATCATGCCTATAGGATCCTAAATTAATGAAATTTGTTGATTGAATTGCGTGCATTTGTTGTTACTTGTGGAGGTTAACATGAGCCGTTATTTGCTTCTTACATGATAGTCCTATCTGAATTTTGTTTGTCGCCTAGATTTTTCTCATTTTAAGTAACATAGGTCAATCTAGAACTACCTTAAATAGAGGTCCTAAACGCCTCCAGGACCATAGGTAAGCGACGGGTAGTGCACGCATAAGGCACGAGTTAGAAACTACTAGAACGCTTAAGTAACAACTGAAAGATAGTAATTGGGGAGTAAAGAAAATGATGATCTATGCGCTAATACTCTGTGTAGCACCCCAACTTGGGGAAAGTTACTAAGTATTGCATGGAAATGATCCTATAGTCTAAAAGACTTAGGACACCTTTTACTTCATGTTTTGAAATAATAATTGTCGAAATTACTTTATTTTCCTTTAAGACTAATTCGCTTAATTAAGTTCGGTCAGGACCCACCGTTGTGGACCTTGAGGGGTGTCTAACACCTTCCTCTCAAGTTAATTTCGAGCCCTTACCCGATCTCTGGTGATGCAAACTAGTTTCATGAGTTAACTGCTCTAGGTGCCCTAACGCACCTTAATCCGTTAGGTGGCGACTCCTCAAACCCCATACTCCCATCCCAAAAGTAAGGGAGTTGTCCCAAAAAACGTCGAAACCTGATTTCGCAATAAAAAAAGGGGGGCGCGACACTAATGCCTCCAGGGCCATTGTCACATCTCCTTTTTCCCGAGGGGGATAGAGAGTTTTTCCAATTAAAGTGACAATAATCGAAATGGGATATTTTACTTGTTCAGAGTCGCCACTTGGGATAATTTTATGGTGTCCCAAGTCACCGGCTTATTTTTAAGTCCCAAATCAAGGAAGTTCGACTATGTTTAAAAGTCCGCGAAACTAGAAGACCGGGTAAGGAATTCTGTTGACTCGGGAGAAGGTGTTAGGGATTCCCGAGTTTCGTGGTTTTAGCACGGTCGCTTTAATCATACCTGGCTTAGTTAATTGTTTAATTACTCATTTTAGAGCCCAAGTACCTTTACCTTTTGCCGCTTTTAATTACTCAATTATTCGTTATTATGGAGTTATCTTGCAACGAGTCACGCGTACGTGTACTCATTTTATTTGGTGCGTTAAAAATCATGTTACGCGTACATGTACATAATTAATTGCACTTAATTAAGATTGTTCGGCCAAGGTCACGCGAACGCGTACTTTGGTTCATACTTATATCTGATCAATTCATATACTTATATCCTATCAAAAAATGTTCCATCACCATGTTTACCAATCATACAATATTTCCAATATGGGAAAGAAATGCCTTGTCCCATAAGAATGTCTAAGATAATAAGCTTTAGTATAATTTCTCAGAATCCACAAAATGAGCTAGATCAACAGAATGGTGCTCATACACCATTAGAATTCTGAGTATCAAACCACATTTACAAATAAGTAGAAGTTAAATAATTGGTATGCATTATTTCACTTGAACGATTAAAAACCAATTATAATGTGGACATCTGCTCGGCATACTTTCGGTCAATTCTACGGAAACCAACATGTGGGAAATTTACAACTACAAGAAGCAAATAAAACCATTGAAATAGGTCTCAAACATATTAAAAACGACATTAGAATAGAATGAGAGAGGAACGAATTGAACCTGAAGTTGCTTTCAATTAATAAAAATTCCAGCAGTTACCCTGACTAAAACAAAGGGATGGTTGCGACTGGAACTTGACACGACAATCAAACTTCGAGCAGAATCGTGAATCGAACCACGAACGGGCCTCAACGACGGCTGAAACTCCGAACTCAACGGCCTCTCAATCAATCTCTAAGATTGGTCGGATCAACTATGATCCCAGAGCGCCTTACAACCGGACGTTCGACCGGAACCTCGTCCGCGACCTCGCTTCACTCAACTTTGGGGCTATTTATTTTTTTTTTACTTTTTTATGGTGGAGTTAGCAACAATTTGAGTTTATGTTTTGTGGTGATGTTAATGGCCGAAAGAAGTGACTGGCTTTCATGTATCTCTCATAAAATTTTGGATGGAGCACGACGAACTTATGGAGCTTTCACAGTGATTATGAACAAAAGAGACAAGCTTTTGTTTTTGATTTGTGAAGATGAAAGAGT